>RJWM01012007.1:0-57978 GCA_004363535.1 Dasyprocta punctata
ATCTATCCTTCCTCATTACCCCTTTATACCATCCAGGTTATGAACTGACCTAGGGTGGGTCTTCTACATCCTAAAGTGTAGAGTTGCTGAACCGATTTAGTTAAGCTTCTCTTAAACTTTTTAAGTTGACACAATCAATCAACCATTACACCAAACCAGGCATTCTGATTCTGTATTTCTGGGAATGGAGCCCAGAAATCTGCCTGTGAACAAGCCCCCCATTCTACCACTAGCCATGAATTCTAATAGGTGGTCCTGTAGTTGTCATTTTGGAACCACTGCCCTCATTTATGTGGTATACAATCCCAGGGATTCCTAGACCTCCAAACTAGAGGCACTTAAACTAATAACAGCTGAAGTTTCAAATCTCTATCCTTAGAACAACTGAATCGTTATCCCAGGGCTGGAGCCTGGCAATCTGAATTTTTATCAAGCCTCAAGTAATTTTTACTCGTATTTGGTGGTAGTGACTGTAAAGCTGACCACTCCTAGAATCATAAAAATTTAACTCTGGAGGATCCTACATTGGAGTATGTGTATGTAGGGAGTGATACCTGGAAGGGAAGCAGAAACTGGCAGAGAGAGATGAATTCCAGGAAATTATTTACTGCCAAGATAATTGATGTGATGGTTAATTTTAAGTGTCAACTTAATTGGCCTAAGCAAATACCTGGTAAAATTTATTTCTGAGAGTGTCTGAGTGTATTTCTGGAAGAAACTAGCATTGAAATTGGTGGACTGTGTAAGGAGGATCCACTCTCACCAATGCAAGCAGGCATCATGGAACCCACTGAGGGCTTGGCTTGAACAGAAAGGTAGAGGAAGAGTGAGCTAGCTCTTTTCTTGGGTTGGGCCATTCATCTTCTCCTGCCTTTGGACATAGGAGTTCCTGGGTTTCGGGTTTGTAGACTCCAGGATGTAACACCGTTGTCAGGCCTTTGGCCTTGAACTGAACTTTACCTATCATCAGCTTTCCTGTTTCTCCAGTTTGCTGATGGCAGACAGTAGGATTTCCATAATTACATGAGCTAATTTTCACAATAAATCTCCTCTTTCGTATCCTATTATTTCTGTTTCTCTGGAGAACCCTGACTAATACAGTTAGTTAAATAAGTTGAGGAGAAATTGAGCAGCAGGTGTATGAGTGAGCCTAGTGTACTGAGCAGTTTTCAGGCTCATCTTGAGCTCTTTATCCAGTGGGAGAAAGAGAGAGAGAGAGAGTTGAGGGGATACACCTTGAGGTGAGCTCCGTGGAAATGGGTTCCACATCTGCTCAGCGTGACCTGCAGCCTGAGGCCAGGCACCAAGGGCTCAACATAGGACTGCTGTACTGCTAGCATTTGGAAATGGAGAGCAATTCACACTGCTAGGGGGTCCACACGTGAGCTGAATGGGCTTGTCTTATTGAATGGGGTACTTACTAGTTAGAGTATTCTATGTTAAGCGGCTGGGTTACACATGGCGTGGTCTGTGTGCTTGTCACATGCTGTGATGCCATGTGGACCCTTCACTATAGGTGGTGGCAAAGGTCTAGAGCTTGCTGGATTATCAAAGTCCATGCTGAGCCTGGCTATTTTGATGGACTGCTAGGAGAATTAGAATGGAGTGTGGTGGGAATTATTTGTGCTTCTTTTTTTATTATAATAAAGGATGGATGATCGATTGAATTTTTATGACACACATTGTAAACTGGCGCTCTTAAGGACAGCAGTGGCCCTTGGGCTTTTTTTGCTTAGCTCACACGTGATTCCCACCATGTTTTGAAAAAACTGAATCAGTTTTCAACTATTTTCAAGTAAAAATAAGATGGTAGATTTCTTGAGAAATCAGTTTACCTAGCCATCCTGGGCCACACTCTTGTTTGTCCAGAACTGGCTGGCAGTGAACAGTAGTCACCTCTCCATGTGAATGCAGGCCCAATTTGTCTCTGCTCCACTACCTACTACTGACCTTCATCCTCACTGGATATCCTAATATATGTCACTAGCCTTGCTTTTTAGGTTTTGACATCCCTAATTTAGGGGATTCAGCTTAAAGAGTTTCATCGAAACATTCTCATTAGGTGTCTGTTATTGGCCTGGTACTGACTGGTGATTATTATTTTAAAGTCAGGTAATATTATGTTCTGTAGTGGATCTAAATATGAAAATTAAGAAGGTTCCAACATAGTGTCTTCTGCAAAAAGCATCAACCTTATCAGGAGGCAGGTGATAGTCAAGGGGCAAAGCAAGAAGCTATGTGATTGGGGCAAAAGATACTTCTGGGAAAGGAGCAATTTAATTCACAGTATTTATTTATTTTGGTGGTACCAGGGATTGAACCTAGAGCCTTCGCACTGAACTACGTCCTCAAACCCCCACACCCCCATCACATACATCTTTCTTTGAGACAGGATCTTGCTAATAGTTAAATTGCCCAGGCTGGGCTTGAACTTGTGATCCTCCTGCTTCAGCCTCCCAGGGTGCTGGGATGATAGGCATGTGCCACCCTGCCTAGCTGTAGTATCCCATTTTACTTGTGTGTCATTACACTTTTTCAAAGCCTTCTCATACTAAGTGGTTGCTGTGACAAAGCCTGGTGAGACATACAGGGTAAGAATTAGTCCTTGTACTTTACTAAGGAAGATGGTGAAGCCAAGCAGTGACTTGACTAGGCCTCCCATGCCAGATGGAGCAGCAGCCTGGTCTCTGCATTCCAATCTAGTGATCTTTCAACTGTCACAGAGCATCCAGAAGAAAAAGGCAGATGTCTTGGAGTAGACTTTACCATAGGCAAAGAGGGCTCATGTGGTCTAGAGACTGAAGCTGAATGATGACTTCAATATGGACAAGTCACGCTGCCAAGAATCATTCATCAAAGAGTGAAGCTGTTCAGGAATGGACGCACCCAAGCAGTGTCATCACCTACAGAATGAGTCCTCATTTTGCAGTGCAGGGCACGCCTCGCTTGAGAAGTTGGGAAGCCGCCCTTTGGCCTGGCCTGTTCCCTGCATTATGAGGTGTGTTTGATGATTGGGCAGTGTCTTTGATGGGGATGTCCCAGGTTCCTAAACCTCAGCAAGGTGGGTAGAGTGGTTATAGTTTATCTTGAGCACCAAAAAAGATGCAGAAGAATTTTGGAGATTGGGACAAGTTTCAAAAGGCAGCCGTGTTATTTCTGGTGGCCTCAGGTTTCCCACTGCACTTGTGAGCACTGCAGAGTACTACACTTTGTCTCTTTGCATCCAGCTTGGGAAATCATCACAGGCTGCTACTTCCCCCTGGGGAAGTATATTCCAAGACACTTCTTCCACTTCAGAGGCAGAAACTCTAATAGCTCGTCACTGCAATTCCAGAACATGAATGGAAAGGCATAAAGGATGATCCTCTTAGCAAAATATGTCACATCGTAAAAGCCTCCTAGAAGCAAGTGTATGTATAAAATTCTCAACTCAATTTCAGGTAAATCTATGGAATATGGTGTTGATATCACCATTTTACAGTCCAGGAAATGAAGGTTTTGAAACATTAAATACCTTGCCCAAAGGTAGAAACCAGGTTCTAAGATTCCAAAGCCCGTATTTCCCATCTGCCATTCTGCCGCATAGTCTGCTCCTTGACTGATGATTCTCTTTTACGCCCACGTGACACTTGGTTGGAGAGGTACATGTGAGGCATTGGCCAATAAACAGATATGTGGAAAATGGCAATAATTAAATTGTAACATTGATCAAGTTTTTACATCTACAGATGTCCTTATGTTTGTGCTTGAAATGACTCATAAAATAGAAGATGAGTATAAAAGGAAATCATTACAAATTATAGGAATAAAATCTGCAACAAATTACCTGTAAAACTCTAACTTTCAAAACAGGGTGACATTTATTTATAAGTTCATGACTCTCTTTCTTTAAAGTTTGCTAAGAAGAGAGCAAAGTAATTAGAGTTCTCATCTGATTGATTAAACATGACATATATGCTAATAAGAAAGTAACTCTTGTTCTGTGTTACTCCAGTGTCTAGCAATTTAGAAGGTAACAGATAGAATTATTTCAGAGCTGCCGATTTTTACTTCTCTATACTCACAATAGAATCTTCTCTGTCTTTTGCTTCAACCAAGAATTTGTGTTTTAGTTTGTACAGATGTGAAATGATATTGTAGCCATTTGTGCTTTATATTTTCCATTGAGTACATCAAAAAACACATGTTACCATGATTGGTTCTGCAAAAAAGCCTCACCTGCTAAGATTTACTTTGAAGCAATTATGTAGTTAGTAGTCTGTCAGCAGGAGTATTTTTCACTCTGTGAATAAAATGATAAGTTAGACATGACTTAGAAAAAATTTAGAACATCAATAAATATGCTACTTGTCAGGTTGGAAGGAGAGACTGTTCAATTTAAAGCAGCAATTACTTGCAAAATAGGTCACAGAGCCATCCATCAAAATTAGCTGGTATTTTGAGAAGACTGCAATCACTAATGTGGCAATTATTTTTAAAATCCATAAAACAAAAGAATTACAAATATAATAAAATCACATGTCTACCATGCTTACTATGGAGCAAGCATTATTCCAAATACTTTGCACAGATGAACTAGATTGATTCTGGTAACAAGTTTGGGAGATAGATACTATGATTGGGCCACCTTTTCTACAGATGTGAGAAGAGAGGCACAGACACATTAAGAAACTTCCCCAAGGTTAAGTAATTATGAAGTTCTAGATACCCAGTTATCTTTAGATTATGCTACTGGGATACCCTATGGAAAGGAAGAATCAAATTCTTGAAAAAGGTTCTATTCTCATCAGCACAGTGATGAGGTGAGGTCACTGTGTCTGGTAACTTTGAAATTATATCTGTTTTTTTCTGCATCAGTTTGCTCATCTGCCAAATGGAGATTTTTAAAAAGTACATGAAGATCTCATGATTTAATGTGTGTCTCATAACAGGTACACGGCATATGCTACAGAATGAGTTCCCTTTTCTCTTTCTGTGTCTTCTTCCCATTCTTCCTTCCTTCCTCCTCCTCTTTTGCTTTCTCCTCTTCCTCCTCTTTTTTTGTTGCTGTTCTTCTCTGTCTCTTTTTTCTTGTGAGGCCTCAGAGCCTGTATTAGTCAGCTTTCCAATACTGCAAGACATTATTGAGATAATCCACTTGTAAAGATAAAAAGGTTCTTTTGACTCAAGAGTTTGGGAGGGTTCAGTCCACTGTCAGTTGGCCCCATTGTTTGGGAGCCTTAGTGAGGCAACAAACACATCATGGTGGGAAACTCACAGCCCAATCAAGAAGAGAGACATGGGCAGCAGGTTTACAGGTAATCATTGTCATCTAAAAGAGAGGCTGGCCCAGCGGCATGGTGCTGGAGGGCACACCCTGTGGAAACCTTCAGTTCCCTCCTATGCTACTCATACCCCTTCTACCCCTATGTCTGAGAGGCCACTGCTTAGCATGGGACCCTCCTCCTTAGCATGTTTCTACCGCTAGTTTCCTCATTACTCTCTATAACTGGCAGCTCCAGGCTTTGTGAGGGAAGAAAATGAATTTAAAAGGATTTGTTTGAAGGGCATGAAGCAACACTTGGCACAAAATTAATTAGTGAGGTATTCATTAAGTTGCGATTAAATCTGATAGTGCAGAAGGACACTGATGTCTGCAGACACCAGAGGGCCAGCAGCCTGATCCCGACTGCTCGCTGGAAGGGAAAGGCTGTGTTCTCACTGGAAGGGGAAGGCCGTTAGCAGATCAGACCAGGTTGACTTCTTGATGTCACTTTCATGTGTGGATGTTGGCTTTTCTGTCCTTCCTTTTCGGGCTTCCATTTTTTCCTCATCCTTGCTTGAGCCTTAGGGCTGAGTGAAATACTCAGCTCCTGTTTGCCCCCCACCTTCCTGAGCTACAGTCACTGCCATGAATCACTGTGTCATTAGGGCTGGAGTAATAGAGGTGGCTACTGCCTGCATTTTATCCACATTAGCTCTGAACATGTGGGGTCAGAGAAATTAAAGAATTTTCCTAACAGATATACACTTGGGAGCCTGGAATTTGAAGTTCTATATTCACTTATTTATTCAGCTAGCATGAAATAAGAATGGCTGTGTCTTAGGTTCTGAATAGGAGAGGGAGAAAGATGAAAAAGATAAGTTTGGTGATGAGAGGCTCGTGGAGATGAATGGATAGAAAACTCCAGGACCCTCCACAGATGCCAAAATTTGTACATGCACAAGTCCCTTATATGAAATAACATAGTATTTGTGTAAATCCTACAGCATCTTTCCATAGACTTTAACTCACCTAGAGATAGCCAGTACCTAATATAATGTAATGCTAGGCAAATCGTTGTTATACTGTGGTGTGTAGGGACTAATGACAAGAAAAATATGTATATAGTTAGTAAATACAATTTTAAAACAGATTTTTCCTCTGTAATTGTTTGAACCTGTGGATGTTGAACTGTAGATGTGGAGAACCAAGTATATGAGAATAGGACACACACACAGGTTGCATCTGGACAGAGTCAGTGACTTCTAAAGTGCTACAGAAATCCAGTTATGGACAATGGACAGGTTTCCACTGACTGCGGGGTAGAACAAGGCATCCGCATAAAGGAACGGAGAGAGGCTGGGAGGTAAGGTTGGTGCAGGGAAGGCCAGCTCTGCTGAGCGGATGAAGCCCCTCCCCAGCCTCTTTCTTCCTCATTGATTCTGACCACTTTCCCAATGAGATCTCTCTGCAGATCTATGTTTATGTGGCTGAGCAGTTTAGATCTGAAAAGTCCCCCAAAGGCCCATGTGCTTCCCAGCTCAGTTCTGTTGCAGGATGATAGAAACTTTAAGACAGAGTCTAGTGAGAGATCTTCAGTCACTGGACAGTGCCCTGGAAGGGGATCCTGGGGGGTTCCTCGCTTTTCTCTTCCTCTTAAAAAATTTCCAGACCATGAGGTAAGTGCCCAGCTCTACTGTGCACTCACTGGCTTCCGTGATATCCGCCTTGCCATAGACCCCAAAGCAATGGGGCCAATAGATGATGGACTAAAACCTCTGAATCCCTGGACCAAAATAAGTCTTCTTTTTCTATAAATTGATAATCTCAAGTATCTTGTTGTAGTAATAGAAAATGGACAAATACAGTGACCAGTGATGCTCAAATTTAGTGAAGGAAAACAGCTAGGGTTGGTGGATTGGAGCCGTGGGTCAGAACGCAGAAAGGGGAAAGGGAAGAAAACCCAGCTCTGTTTCACAGTGACAGGGCTGGAGCTGCTGGGCTAACGGAGCTCTGACATGGCCGCTTTGTTCCTGTGCCAGGCACCTGGCCAGGATGACTGGACAACAGGCTGCACCGGGACTGCCAGCCAGCATGCCTCTGTGTCCTACAGCACGGGGCTCTCTGAGTTCTTAGATTACCTTTATAGTGGTCCTTGCACAGTGGTTCATGTCTTTAAGAAGTTGTCCAGTGAAAAACTGAGAATGTGCCTGTCTTTCCTGACAATCCCTTGAAAATGACATAACACCATTTCTGCCATCTGTCATTGACAGAACTGCTCACAGACTTGGGTCTTAAAGAGATGGGACATAGACCTGTCTGAATATCGGAAAATGTTGGAGAATTTGTAGTTCAGTTTTAAAATTGCACACCTAGTACAATCCTTAGGTCCTGAGACCCTAGTCTGTCTGTCTGCCCCCCACCTTTATTTAGTCATGCTAGGGTTGAACCCAAAGGCTCTCACATGCTAGGCTAGAGTTCTACCACTGAGATGCACTCCCCAGCCCAAGAAGTTATCTATTAATGCTGCTGTAGAAAATTCTAGACGGCCCAAGGAATAAGGTTTTCAGTTTTCTTCCTTAAAATGTTATTTGCCTTTAATACATTTTCCCCTGGGAAAACACCTTCATGTGTATAAATCCAGATATTCTGAGCAGCCCAAGGGCATCTTCACAGTGACCCCTTCATGTATGCTACTCAGGCCTGGACACATTCTGCCTGTAGATGGGGCCACTTATATTTATAGCATTGAACAAACCTAAACCAGCAACTTTCCATACAACCTGGTCTCAAACCGCCTTTTTGCATTTCTGATTTCAGTTTAAAGGCACTGCCTTCTGAATCTCCTTTTCCTTCACCCCTCTGCCAATGAGCCATGTGATGACCTAGAATAAAGGGCCCCTGAGCCCAGGCCTTAAGACTGCAAACAGCAGGAATCCTGAGACACCCTGGCCATATCTAGGAGTGCACACGCCTAATTTGCAGACATGTTTTGGTGCTACCACCCTAAAGCCTCCTCTCTACTTGGCTACCTGAAGCCTGCCCTTCCCTGCTCATTCTCATACCTGGGGGAGGGGAGAGGTGTTTTGCATGGTGGCTCTAGCTGGAGAAGGCCTTGGAGGTAGTCTTGGCAGGGTGTTTGCCCAGGTATCCTCAGGTCATGATTTCTGCCTCAGATATCTCTTACCGGCCTGGACCATCTACAATATTAGATAGTGTCCTGGCAAGGGGCAGACAACACACTCAAGACAACACCTCTCACACTGCAGGTGAGTTTAACGAAGGTACTAATTTAAAGGCACAGGTAGGGTGCAGGATGACCACAAGGAGACCAGATAATCACCAGAAAGTAGAAATGAAGGGGACAGTGTGGAAAGTGGCCAAGTAAGAGCTGTGGTTTCCTGTGTGGGGGAGGAGGCTCCAGGGAAATTGGCATCTAATTCTGAATCTCTTCTGGCTTTGTATCACCAGCTGACCTTACCTTTGGTCAGCACAACTAGGTGGGAGCCATGGATGGTCAGTCTTGTCGTGCACAGAGCCAGGTGGGTGGGGGATGAGGGATATGAGATCTGGGAGCGAGGGAGATGCCCCGTCTGCTCACATCTATTGAGTAGCTGCTTTTCCAAGGCAGGACTGGCAGAGGAGGTGAGGCCTGGGGCCTCTATGATCCGGACCCACCCCTCGGCCTCAGAGTGGGTGAATGAATATCAGGGCTGCCCAATGGAGGTGAGGAGCAGCGAGGTGCACCCGCCAGACCATCTGGCTCCAGGCCCAGAGGATGCCCCACGGTTGCCCCACAGCTGCCTCCCCAAACCATTTCCGACACTCATCAGTCATAACAAGCTCCCTGCACCAACTTGCTTCCCCAAACGCATGATTTCTTATTGCCAAGTATAATTACCAGGATCCATTGACCTAGGGCAGAGCTAACAAGCACATATTAATTTTGAAAAGTCAGGTTCTTTTGCTGGAAATGAGTCGCTGATGAACACCTACCGCAGGAGTTTAAAAGTGCAGGAAAGGGAGTGGGTAATTATGGGCTGGCACAGCCTGCAGGTCTGCACTTCTGCCCCCTGGAAACACCCTGACAGTGAGTGATGGCTCCCCGCCTCTGCGAGGGGGACGCTCAGGGTCACCTTCCTGCTGCCTCCCCTATGCCAATCTCTCCCTCCCTATGGAGTGCCTTGGTTCCGGCTACCTCTCATTGTGGTTGCCTTCCATCCGAACTGGAACCTTGGGCTGTTCTCTGCCTAATTGCTTTCCCTGCCTTGGATATTTTTATCTCCCCTCCTCCTGCCTCACCAAAGCTATCCTTCTAGGGATCTAGACCATCAGGCGGCCTTGGGAAGATGATGTGGGAATAAAGATGCTCGGGGCCTTGGCTGCCCTTCTTGCAGGGGCTCCCTGATAGTTGGAATTTCCTTTAGAACTCCAGTTTCATATGCCGGATGTCTTAGCAAACTCCCTTCCCTGCCTCTTCTTCCAGACGGGATAGGAAACTTCCCCACACACCTTTCTTTACAAGAGATGGACATGAGTAAGACCTCACTAGCAATGTGGGGGACACGATCCCCATCCCGCAGGTGGCCCCGTGATGGATGCATTAGCACACAGCCAGCATCGGGGGGCACTGACCCTTGCAGGGACCTGGGCCTGATTCTCCAGCGCCATAGGCTTCCACTGTGAGGCCATCATAATGCTTGTGTTTCTTGGGAGATGTGAGGAAACCACTGAAAACCTCTCTTTAAAAACTCATTTTGTGGTTTCCTTGGTTATTTATAGAACCCTGACTTTTCTCTTTCCCACCTCTTTCCTCTTCACTTCATTTCCAATCCTCTTCCCTATTTTTTTCATCTCTCCTTACAGACCTTTCCCCCTGAAGGACCCTGGATGCCTGGGAGGGGCCTCGTTTCAGGATCTGTGGTTTTTAAATGATCCTCTTCATATTGACAGGGGTCTCACAGCCGACTTCCGATTGGGCTTTTTCTTCACCAGAGCAGCTCCCTGCGCCAGCTGTAAGGAAGGAAGCCTTGCTTTACTAGCAACCCTGCTCCTCCCCTCACACCCCGCCCCAGCTTCCAATTTTACTTCGTGCCTGATGGGGCCAAATTTGATGACTGATGCTTGACTCTTCCTGGTAAGAGTTCCAATTCTGAATTCCTGGCTGGAAATTTTTTATCTTGACCAAGTTCACTGTTTTCTCACTTTTCTTAGCTTTCTTTTACTAAGCTGGTTCATCCTGTTTTACTCAGCTAGTAACAGTTCTTCAGTTAATGCCTTCTAATATAATTTATTAGCCACTCAATCTTATTTTCCCGGGACTTCAGGACTTGCTTCCTGTCTGGGTTACTTTTCTTTTGTTACTGTGACAAAATACCTGACACCCAAAACAAAGGAAGGAAAGGTTTATTTAGCTCACTGTTTGTGGAGGTTTCAGTCAGTAATTGGCAGTCTCCAAGACAGGGTGGCATGGCACTGGGGCAACACTTTAAGGCAGCAGCCAGAGCAAAATGGGGGAATGAGCCTCCTCTCCTCCTTTATATTGTACACAGTCCCCCTTCCCCCAGGGCCAGTGTAGCACTCACAAAACCTCCTGGCCCTCCTCTTGCACAGGATGAGGGTATTTAGGAAGTAAGTATCCTCTCTCCCTGCTGAGTCTCTCAGTTAAACTTCTAAACTTCTCAAGTTGACACAGTGTATCAGCCACAACACTTCCCTACCTGGCGCTCTGCGGAAGCCCAAGAACGACCTCCCTCAGGGTGGCCCCCAGGCAGGAGAGGTGCAGAGGCTTCTCCAGCCACCCCTTTGGGTCCAGCTTTGGGATTACAAAGCATTGGATTCTGCCTCCCATCTCGCATTTCATCCTTGTCTGGGTTCCAGGGACACATGGGATTAGGGAGTGACCAGTAATTCCTTTAATGTTTTGCTTTAATAGCTATCAGATAGGAACTTTGGTTTCTTTGTGTAAACGAGGCTGGATATCACCCAGAGAACTACTGCACTCCGTGATGGAAATTTCTGTGCTGGATTTCATTGGTCAACTCCTTCTTTCCATCTGGGACCCAGTTTTAATGGGGGCATTCCTAGGAAAAGCGGCCCTCTGGACTTGCTCCCAGATTCACCAGCTACTAATCTGATACAGGAAGCATCTTCATTCTCAAGTTGAACTGGGAAGGAGGTTCTGCTCAAGCCTTTGAGAGACTGCAGTTTAGGTAAACCGAATTTAAATAATTATTTTGAAAAATAAGCAGCCATTGGGCTGAATTTAGCACACTGAGTTTAGAACAGGTTTCTTTGCAGCCTCGGTGGCAGAAACATTTGCATTCTTGGGTCTTGAACACACATCAGTCTGTCTGATTTTTCTTTCCTTCGAATAACTCCATTTCATCTCTTGGCAGAGGTGAGGACAACATGCTAACAACTCCGGGGTGCTGTCACCTGTCCTTTTGCTGGTGCCCAGAGAGTATCAGTAGGATTGAGACAGCCCAGTAACGGAGACATTTCAGCCCAACCATACAAGGGCCATTCAGAGGGGAAATGGGAAAAGGAACCAAGGCTTACAGACGTGCCCAGGGACCAGCTATGGCGTCAGAAGCTCTGAATCTGCCATCTCATTTTCTGTCCACTCAGTCTCTGTAGAGAAACCAGTATTGCTCTGACTTTGCAGGTGATTGAGTGAGGCTCTGTGAGGTTGGTTTGAATGGCTTCTCCAGAAGCGGATGCAGAGTTTGGTGTGCTGATGTTTATTGCACATGAACAACTGTAAAAGGGAGGGAGCAGAACAAGACTGGGCACGAGTGGATGATAAATTTGTGATGCAGGTCCGACAAAGCCACAGCCAAGCTGGGAGGATGTGTTCCTCAGGATGGGTTCCCAATGGGCTGAAAACAGCCAGGTCTTTATCCCCATTCGTGGCCCAGCCACCAGATGCGGCTGTCCCGGGAAGGGTGTGCCCCTCTCCCCAGACCCTCTTGGAAGTGGAACCTGGGTGGTGCATCCCATCATCTATCCTGAAGGGGGCTCAGTCAAATTTTTAAATGCTGGGCTGGGAATTATGCCACGGTCTGATTGCTTGCAAAAGCCATGTGCCCTGCGGATGGGAGTGAATCTGTCCACTGCAGAGTTGTAGAGCAACATGAATTGTAACTTTTCCTTCTTTTACTCCCTGATGGGAAGGTGTTTCAGTTCATTTTGGCACTTCTTGGCAGAATGGTCCTCGAGGGCTTCACAAGACACCCAGAACTGTGGTCACTAAGGCACCACTGCCGAGAGTCTGCCAGTTTCTCCACCGTGTGATGTGGCACCTGACTCCTTTTTAGCTTCCAGGTCGCTGCAGCCAATCACTTACATCCACATGGGGCCTTCTAAGCTCTCCCCCATTTCCAGGCATGCTCCCACTCTGTTTCTCTATTTTATGCTATGTGCTATGTTGATTAGTTGATCAATCGCCAACAATTTGGGGAGAGAGCTGGAGGGACTCTTAAGGGGCGGCCTGAGGATACTGCTTTTGAGATGCGTCTGTTCTGTCCCACCTACGGGAGATTATGGAATTAAATATCTATTTTGAAGACAAAATAGGATGCATAGAACTCACATGGGTTTTCGTTTGCCCACATTGAAGCATAGGATGTTGTTGTGGTTTGGATTTTAAATGTCCCCAAAGGCCCAGTATTAAGGCTTGGTCCCCAGCCTGTGGTGCTAGTGGGAGTGGTGGTGAAACTTTTAGATGGGGCCTGTGTGTTGTCTGTGCCTTCATCCGCATTTCTCCTTTTTGTAATGGTACCAGTCAAATGAGTTATGATCCCCATCAGTGACCTCATTTTAACCTGATCACTTCTACAAGACTGTTGGCGAGTTAGGGCAGACTCTGAGATGCTGGAAGTTAGGATCCTGCTGTATCCTTGGAGGGGACCCTATCAAACCCCTATCAGGTAGTTAAAACACATAGCATCTTTAAGAGAGCCTCTGTGCCGTCACATCAAGTTTGTGTTGAGGCACAGAAGAGGGATGTTGGGGAGAAAACACAAGGGTCCACTCTGACTGGGGTCCTGGGTGTTAAGAGTCTGTCCCAACTAGCCATGTGGCTCTATCATCCCAAGTTCTAGAGACGTCTGGCTGACACATGCAGGCCCTTTACTGATATATCCTTGGGAACCACATGTTTGCCCAACTTTCCTGTTCTTGTTATTCATCTTGTTGAACTCTTAGGTCACTGAGGAACAGGTACAGGACCACATCTTGTAATCTTCAAGCAGTTTTTGAGCTGGAAAGTCTTCTCCAAGCTTACTTACTCAGGTACCATTAACCTGTAAAAGGAACCAAACTCATGTTTCACTTGCGAAGGTCACGGGGAAAGTACTTTGGAAACAGGAATGCGGAAGAGAGATTCTGTTGGGGACATTCTTGGGAATTAAATTAATGACCTTGATTAGGGTAAAAGCTGTTTGATGAGTTACTTTTTTTTTGAGGGGGAGGGATGGTGGTGCCGTGGGTTGCACTAATCATTTTAAACTTTAACTCCATCAAACTGTAAATGTAGAGAACAGAGTAAGAAAATGCCATTTCTCTGCTTGTGACTCAATATTTGCTCTCTAGCTTGGAATTATCTAATCAACCATTTGACACTTCTTATTACTTCATCCAAGGAACATTTATTTGATATTTACTGAATATATACGACGTGATAACAGAAGGAGGATTTGGTTTTAAAACTTTGGTGCCTGTAATCCTAGCACTTTGGAGGCTGAGGCAGGAGGAGTGCTGCTAGTCTGAGGCCAGCCTGTGCTACATAGTGAGACCCCATCTCAAAAAACCAAAGCAAAGCAAAGCAAACCGAACCAAACTTTTGTCTCTGGAATTATCCACTCTATGCTCATTCAGATAGTTAGATAGATAGAGACACATATAGTGGAAGATGACGTATGATAATATATAGTGGATAATGGTGGTGACAGTGTACTTCCCAAGGTGTATTAGACACCTCTTTTGTATAAGTGGAGATTTTCAGCATCACCTACCTCTTAGTCCAGCTCTGTGAGGGTTTAACCCTGTAGCACCTTGCCTGAACAGGTGGCCTCCACTCTGGACTGCAGTGTCAGGGCTTTCCTGTTGATGCCCCCTTGGGACTCTGCTCAGTTTGTGGCCATGTGTGTACAACCCAGAAATGCAAAGGAGTTAATGCCTGGGAGGTGAATCTTTGACCTAAGGGAGACAGGGTCCAGTGAATAAATCTCCCTTTCCTGACCAGAGGTGGTATGGAGAGCAGTTCATGTGGCTTGCAGGGGTCATGGTCCTATAGACAGAGCAGTCTCAATTGGTCCCTTCCTCTGGGGAGCACATCCTCGTGTGGACTACTCCCCATCTCCTTCCACTCCCACTCCTTTGGACCACAGGGCTAGTAAATGGGTAGCCCAGAGGTCTTATCTCCAGGTCTACCTTCCGGTGGAACTCAGGCTAAGAAATAGGGTGACTTAGCTGAGGAACAAGAGCTCAGGTCTTGCCCTCGTGATAGTACCAGGGTATGAATTCTTACCTTTGGCCCACTGCTCTGGCCAGGTGGGGCTTTATTTATATTTTTCTGGGCTTGAGGATGGCAAGAAAGAGGGCTTGTAGATTGAGCCTCGTATCGAGTTGTGTTAGTAAAGTGTGCATTTCCTTGTGTTGTGGGGACTATCCCCTCCTTCTGTGATGATCCTTTGGATAAGGCAGGATGCTTGCAGAGCAGTGGTGAATTGTGTCATGGTGTGCTGAGGACTGGGTGGGCATCGGGAGCCCTGGCTTCTGGACTTGGCTCTTCCACTAAGGAGCTACGTGACCTTAGCTCAGTGAACTGCCTAGAACATAGTTTCTTATCTGAACAATGACAAGCCTAAACTAGATTGTTTCTGTGATGATTCCCAACTCTAACTTAGTTGCATTTGCAGGCAAGAAGTCTCAGTTCCTACTCAAAAATTCACATTGTGGCCACTGTGAGTTTTTTTTGTTTGTTTGTTTGTTTTTGTTTTTGGTACCAGGGATCGAACTCACAACCTAGTACCTGTCAGGCAGGCACTTAGGCCACTGAGTTAAATTCCCAGCCCTATTTTTTGAGACAGGGTCTCACTGTGCAGTTCAGGCTGGCCTTGAACTCACTTTGTAGCCCAGGCTGGTCTCGAACTCACAGCAGTCATCCTACCTCAGCCTGCCAAGTTCTGGGATTAAAGGCACGCACCACCATGCCTGGCTCACTGTGAGATTTTTAAACACAGGAGTTAAAGTGAAAAATAATGTTTGTATTGATATTGTCTTTTCTAAAAAATAAAATTAAAAAGTCATTCAGTGGAAGCCACTCTCATCTTGTCTGTCATATGGAAAAGCAAAGAGACACCATGTTTGCAGCTCACAAGTTTCAACTGCAACTGATCTCTCGCAATTTAGTGCATCAGTATTGAGGGCTTGACACTGGAGAAAGAAACAGGTCCCACTGGAAAAGAATGGAAGATTGAATCTGCAGCTACTAAGGCACGCACACACACACACACACGCACACACGCACACACACACACACACACGCACACACACACACACACACGGAGTCTACATCCATCTCTTTTAGCCTACCCTCCTCCCCTTCCCCTAGTGCAGACAGAAAAAGTTCTTTGTGCCTAGGGTCAAAATCATGGCCACACCCAACACACTGACCACAGAGGAGGTGGGGATTTGGGGGACGGGAACCTCACATCCTCCTTAGGAACCCTTAGAGGTCAATGCAAATTGCTTTTGGTCATTGCCCAAACTGGAAAGAACATTTTTTCCCCAGATCATTATTAAGAATTTTGTACAATCACACACTGTCTTCTCTCACACATATAGACATCCAGTCCCAAAGAGAAAAACTCATCTCTGAGTATTGGGTCATAAATTATATGAGGTACATTTCATTATAAAGTACATTTCTTTAGTCTTTTATGAATGCTCTCCATTTACCCCAGGGGGGTTGTAATACACACTGACATCTTACTTTCGTCCAAGGAGCATTTGCTCATATTGTGTAGTCCGTGGGGCCTAGCCGGGCAAACAAATCCTGCACTGGAAAATGAAAGTAATTGCCTCCTATATAAATGAGAATATAATCGTGCCTTTATGCCTGGGCTCCAGGAAAGTCCCATATAATCTTTAGGAAAATGGGACAAGTAAACACGGGAGAGAGACATGTCTGATGGGGGAAGGGCTGCATAAACAATACAAATGCATAATTGCTGTGGCGCAGAAAAAATTGGCAGCTGAGTAATTTTGCAGTTTGACGGGAACAACTATTTTGTAACAAGTGGATCCTCATTATGTTTGATTTTTAATTTTGATACTTCACTGGGTGAGCCCATCCCTCTCAGCCCTTATCCAACCTGTCTGAAGGTGCTTTGTTTTCTTTAAAGTGAAAAAGTAGGAAAAAGTTAAAAGTGGAGCAAAGCAGTGACACCTCTAAGGCCTTTGTATTTTCACCAGCCGGCAAAGCTGGCAGCAGAAGCAGCCAGATCTTGCAGCACTCGGATTTTTAAATGCTTCAGTTTTACCTTGCGGATCAGAAATGAGAGCTCATAAAATTGAACTCAGATGAAGAACGCTCTCTGTCTTTGGAGTGCTACTAAACAATCTGCAAATTATTTAAATTAAACCAACCCGGCTCTCAACATCTGCACACAAAATGCTTAAATTCCAAGTGCAACTTTACTGGCATAAGAAAATAATAAGGGGAGTTCAATTTGTGTCAGCATGGCTCAGGAAAATAAGATATCATGTCTTGCTGTCTGCTTGATGTCAACTTCTCAGATGCGAGCCCCAATGCCTCATCCTAGACTGTCCACACCAGAGCCTGCCAAATGGAGAAGTTCAGCCAGAGTTCACCGAGCTACTACCAAATAGCTTTGTTTCCCTCCTTTTTCAATCATTAGAAGCCTTCTGTTTTATATTGTGCACACGTGATGTATCTACCTCTTAAAACATATATAACTCTATTATCCTCTCCTATTCTTTGGGAATACTGTAAATTCTTTCCTGTGATGAGTTTCTTCTACGCCATGCAGTTATTTAGCTTTTTTCTTTCTTTCTTTTTTTTGGACTTTCACTACGTGTACTACATTTTGTCTGGAATGCTTGGTCAGGAAGCACAGATAAAATTTTAGTATTTGGGATGATTTGAAAATCGATATATATATATATATATATATATATATATATAAATGTACATTTTTTTTAACGAAAACAAAGTGAAAAAGAAATAAAGCAGACATTGATTAATTACTGTCAGGGATGAGTTCGGAAATATCTTCTCAGCCTTGCTCTACTTCCCTTCCAAGTCCCAGGCTCACTGAGGACCTGCCCAGGAACTTGCCCTGAGTTAGCATTCAACTCTGAGGTTGGGGGGCAGGGAGTCCCTGGCTCAGAACTTAGCTGTATCTTCCCTTTAGCTGGGTTACTGGGACGACCAACAGAGCAACTGCATAAGCCATTTTTCTCATTTTCATTGTTTAGTCTTGATTTACTTTAAATTACTACAACCAGCATTCTTCCCAGTGAAACTGGGCACCCACACTTTTAATCATGCAAAATCAACATTTTAATGCTGCTGGATGATGTATCAATTTAGGGTCCCGGGATCACCAAAGAGCTAGAATTTCACTCATCAGCAGAAATGCAAGTTTAGTAGGTGTGGGAAGACAAAAATAAGTGCAGTAGAGTCTTTGATCTATGACAATCTTTAAAAATACTTTTCCTATACTGTAACATGTCACATTTAATCTGTGTTCTCCTTTGGCATCTTTCTTCCATCTACAACTTGGTCCCTTTCTTTTCTTCCTTCCTTCCTTCCTTCTTTCCTTTCTTTCTTTCTTTCTTTCTTTCTTTCTTTCTTTCTTTCTTTCTTTCTTTCTTTCTTCCTTTCTCTTTCTTGACACCATCTTACTGTGTTGCCCAGCTGATCCCAAACTCCTGAGTATAATAGATTCTCCTGCTTCAGCCTCCCCAATAGCTGGAACTGTAGTTATGTGCTACTGTGTCTAGCTACTTGGCCCTTTTTAAAGACTCAAACACCAATGCTCAAAGATGTCTTGTGGAAGGAAAAACTTACTTGCTTTCATTTGTTGGTGGCAAATGGGATGGGGTAGATGTCAGATATCACATTCAGCAGGGAAAAGGAGACTAAAACCATCAAACTTGTTAGCTTAATGTCTTCTTATTGTCATAGCTCTCTTAAAAACAATGAAAATGTAACTGAAATTCACATTACAGGTAAATTATAGCTGCTTATAATTATTATTGTAAAAAAGCTTCCTTAACATTTAGTGTTGCTTCAAAAGACTTTTGAACTTCACTAGTTGGCCTCTAACAACTGAGTGTGGTTTAATTAAGCAGTTTGATAAACTATCACAAATAAAACTGGTCTGAATACAAACCAAAGAAATCCTAAAATATGGCAACTTCAGTGTCACATACTGATCATTATTGTCTAGATTTCTTTTCATCTTTCATTTCATAAAATAATGCATCTCAAGCACTACGTTTAAAGCAAGTTGTCTGCTGATTCATATTTCAGTTTATCTGGTATCAATTACTGGCCTAGATTTGGAAAATTCAATGTCTCTATAGATGAAATGCTTTAATACCTTAGATAGCAAGTAGCTGGTTTCTGGATTCAGCCTGAAATGACATGGTCAGAAAAGTTTAAAATACTTTTGCCATATTCAAAGATGAGCAAGATTAAAAATTCCCAAATGTGTATTCTGGAATACCTCCAAAAACATTCCATCTTTGTTCATTATTGGATATTGTCTTGATTAAAATTCCTGTTGGTTTGTTCTATGGTTAAGTAGTAATCTTGTATCTTAGCATTTGGAATGTATTGGTATCATGTGACATGCGCAGAGCCCAGATGAGTATAGAGAGATCTCTTTCACAAGTCAGCAAGGACAGCTTCGAGCGTTCAGATTTCAGCAGGGCTGTTTGGGGAAGAGGGGGTTATCTGTTCAGCAAATTCCTGCCAACATATGAGTCAGAAAGAGCTGTTCAAAGCAGAATGTTTTTTCCTGTAACACCAATGTCTTGAATCAAGGCAGATTTCTCTAGAGAAAATAAGATCTTTCCCCCACTTTTTTTCTTCCTGTATCTCTTTCTGTTCTATTTCTAGCATTTGCTGCCCTTTATTGCTCGTTTCACCCAGTAACATGTGAAAAATGTGCTCGACAATGCAAAGCAGATGACTTGGTCACCATCTTCTGAGTCACCGTTCTGTTCTCTGCATTCCTGCAGGACCCTTTCGAAACTAGATGATGATTCTGTGAGGAGCTGGTGAGAAGAGAACTCCAAAGGGAACAATAACCTGCTGGTGCAGCCCGCAGAAGCTTTCGTGGCTTGTCCTTTCCTGGCAACCTGCTTGGCACTGGGTCTCCCCGGGTCCCTGGGTCAGGTCCAAAAGTCTGTGGAAGACCTAGGGGAGTACGGGAGGCTGCACAGGGATGGCAGACTTGGCTGGCCTTTTGTTTTGTTTGTGATAGTAATAAGCACTTGGAAGTAAACTCTGGCCAGGAAGGAAGGGAGAAGATGCTGACTGGAGAAGACCCGGGCACCTGAAAGTGATGAGAACTGTCACCACCTTGCATGTGCTGGGAACGTATCTGTCAGAAAGAGAAGTCAGGAGGCCTGAGTCAGAGCTAAGCTTTTTTGAGAGAAGCTCAACTTTTGGACAAGCTGTCTGAGAGTCAAGTCACCTCCAGTTCTCTTTAGCATGGTGGATGTGGGCTTCACACGAGATTGGAGGGGAACATGACCTCGGTGACCCAGTCCTCTGGGGCAAAGCAGCAGGCTGCGTCGTGGCTGCAAGGGGATGCTCAATCCCTCTGTGCCCATCAGGGACTGTGTCTCCCAGGGATCAGATCTGTTTCCGGGGGGAAGCGAGTGGCCAGATAGCTCCTGGTGAGGTCAAGTCACAGGTGAGTCTTTGGGTTTTAGCAGTGAACTTACTCACCAACCATCTTATTCTCCACGTGCAAAAAATGTTACCGAAAGCCAAGAGGCCGTGCAGCTTCCTGAATGCAAGGTCTGAGATGATCAAGGCTTTGTCTCTTTTGCTCACTGCCTTATGACCAGTGCCCTGAACAGTGGCTTCACATAAATATTTGTGAATAAATAAGTAGTATCAAATGAAGATTATGAATCAAAAATCTATTAATGAAAGTTAGTGAAATTCTCTCTCAAAGTAAAAAGTAAATATAAAGTGCCAGAGATGTAGCTCAGTGGTAGAATACCTCTGGGTTTAGTCCCCAGTACCACACACATACTCAAACACACACACACACACACACACACACACACACTCAATGTAATGGTCAAATGGTTTTTGAGCACAGTGAGCTACAAGCACACTCATTATTTTACAATGTTTTCTATAAAATAATATTTTGATGAATTATTTTAAAAATAATACTTTAACTCATTATGTTAAAAAACATGTATTTCAACTTGTTATTTAAAAATTTTTAACTCCTTTAAAAATAGCACTTAGCTCATTTTAACAAATAAAATTTAAGAAGATTGAAGCAAGGAAAAGGAGAAGACTATCATTTTCTCTTTGTTAGAAAAATCTCATGGGTTCTACATGAGCAGGAATTGTCCCATTTTCTGACTTGGGAAACTGAGGTATGGAGAGGTTAAATCATGTCCCCAAGGTCACATGGCTGGTGAGAAGTGGCACTGGGGTTCCGATTCAGGACTCCCCTGTGCAGCTGGTTTCCGAGGTCTAATTAATCTAGCACTTCATTATTCCAGACTCACCGCATCAGCACTTGGGAACTTTGGCCTGCTCACACATGAGACTGGAAAAGAAAGTTTAAAATAATTTCTCTTTATGGAAAATTTTTAGAATTTTGAGATTCAAACCAGATTAAGTAGGTGAAAGTGCTTTTTCAGGCCACTTGGCTCAGCATGAAAAACTTTGCTCTGAGTCCAAAGCCCATATAAATATATTAGCTTTTTCTAGCCAAGAACTTACAGAAGCAAGAAATAAATCAACATGCCTCCAACCCCAGGAGATGACATAAGAGAGTAAAATGGATGTTCGATCAGGTCTCAGAGGGCTCAGACTTTGGCTCCAGTTGTGTCATCCTGGGTAGGTCATTTCACAGCACCATTTTCACTGATAGTTAAATAAGGGTTCACCAACTCCTGCTTTGCTTATTATCTGCTATTATCAGAATTGGGAGAAGGGATGGAACGAAAATACTTTGCAAAATTTACAGCATTTGAGAAAATCTTTATATTTGTGATGAAATTGCACAGGTATGGAGTATATTCCCATCTAGTTATCTAGTTATACTAGTTATTCTAAATTGCATTTTATGTTCCCAAATATATTGCTTACCTTTAGAATTTCATTTCTTTTTTTTGTAAAGTAAGTGGAACTTTTACCTTTGTTTGGCATTTGGAAATATTTTCCTGATTTGTTTTCCTATTCATGTTTAGTTCAATCAAGATTTACTGTTTTTCTCTAAGGCAACAAGTCCTAGTACCTGGATTCGCCTCGGAGGGCACAGAGAGTTGAGACATTTCTTTCTGTGCGTGTGTTTTTAGGGTTGGCTCCAGATTTGAAATATAATTATGGTGCTTTCTTGCCTGATACTAAACAAGTCTGAGGAGGCCTCTTGTACATTCCTTGAGCTCACGAGTAATTATGGTGCTGGTGATGAGCAGCTACTTTATAAGGTCTCAGGCTGTTGGGATTCTGGTTTTTCTGTAATGCACACATACCCCATGAATTTAATTACCACCGTTTTGGTGCCTGACAAATATGCTTCACTTGTAAACCTTATATTTATGTTCAGATAGGACTGGAGGGTGTGTGTGTTGAAACCACTACACCCCAGACATTCATGAAAATACTTTCCTAAATTCAACTTGGGTTTTTGGTTTAATGACCCATGCATGCAATATTCTCTTCTTGGTTGGGAAACTGTTTTTCAAGTTCTGTTTTCTCCAACTCCTTTCTTCTCCCTTCCTGCCGCTCTCTACGTTTTATAACGCTGTGTTTCCTTTTGAAAGATTAGGTAAGAGGGAACACGTGTGTGAAAGTCCTGGCCAACTCCCATGTGCCCTGGGCTGGTGAGAAGAAGGCCAAAGGCCAAACGACTTTAGCACCTGACAAGTGTATGGATCTCATTATGACCATAGGGTCTGGGGGACTTAAAAAAAAATCAATGGACTTTCAGGATGCATCGGCAACATTTGGCGAGAAAGCAGTTCTTCAGTGTAACTGCTGAGCTCTTCAAAAAACATTTTCTCTCTCAGCGGGAAACTTTCCACCCACCCCATTTATTTAACAATTCATGGAACTTGAAGAAATATTTGTGATTATCTTATCTGATCTCATTATTTTATATCGAGGATCAGGAACTCAGAAATGAGAATGCTTTCCCAGGCCAGATTGCAGACTCCATTCAGGCTCCACTTTCCACACCTGCTTCCACGGCCCCAGTTCATCTGTCCCTGTATCCTTTGAGTACCTGCTGTGTGCTTGACGGTAGAATTCTTGGTCTTTAAGTCATAGTCAAAGTCTTCAAGGGATTTGTTTGCAAATTGGAAACTCAGCACTGATACAGACAAACACCCTCATTATAATAAATGGCAGCTTATAGTTCAGATGGGATGTGAGGGGGGCAGCAGACCAGTTCCTTAGTGTGTCAGGTGTGCGGAAGCTGAGCCAGGTTGGTCCACACTGAGGACGACTGAAGGAAAATAAAGAAGCAGGTGTGGAAGATTTGAAGGTTTGGGATTATAGCAAAGGAACAGGGCTTGAGAAATCTCAAAAACCTCAAGTAAGAACAGGAGTGAGGACCTACAGTGAAGAGAAAGCAGCTCCGCAGTATCTGCCTGGTGAGGTGGGTGCTGCAAAGCAGGAACACAGCGCAGAGAAACAACCTTTACTACCAGCCTACGATATCTACTTCCCCATGCAGGGCATGAAGATTTTGACAGGACAAAATAGTGAAGATAACTTTGGTTGGAAGGAGGTTAGATCAGACAAAGGATACCAGCGAGAACATTTCAGAAAAAGTCTCCGCAAGAAGTGATGGTGGATTGCAGGGCAGCAAATGGCAGGCTATGAATGCCAAGCCCCAGAATGCCTACTACCTGTGCCCTCCAAGGTCTTGGGAGGTTTGCTCTGATTGTCCATCTGTCTTCCAGTGAGAGATAAGATTCTTCCCCATGGAGAGGGGGAAGCTGGAGGGAGGGAAAGAGGGGCAGTTGCTCCTAAGACAGGAACATCCAGGCTACCAAAAGAAGGCCCATGGGCCGGGTTGAGTGATGGGTGAAGCTTTGTAACTTACCCTCTCACTAACTCCAAAGCTATGGCCAGGCCATGAATGTCTTTCAAATCTCAGGGTTCCTGTGTGTTTTTATGGGTACACTCACACCTACCCTAACTGCCTCATGGCTTGGTGTAAGGACTCAACGAGAGAGTGGACGTGAATTGCAATAAATTAGCATCATTTCATGTCATGGAGGTCTTGCTGATGAGATGGTGGAGTATTTGCTGCAGAGAGAAGTCACTCAAAAAGGACAGGTTCTCTTCTAAAGGAGCCACCTTCTTCTATCTTGTCACTCAGAGTTTTCTTTGACATTGTCTTTTCACGCTTTGCTTTGTTTTCCATTTAAGAAGGCATAGTGATGGAACTAGTTTGGGGATTCCATTTAAACTGATTACCATGTGCTGCCCTCAACCAGAACTGATCAGACTCTGCTGGCAGTCACTTTAGAACTTGGGTGGCCCTATTCAACGCTGAAACATCAGCAGAACAGCAGGAGTGGGGGTCAGATGCTCATCCTGGAATAAAGGAGTGATGGTTTTCAAACTCTATTTTGAATATATTTCTTAAATTTTGATGACAACTCTGGCTTAAACTATGGCAGTTTCTATGGTTCTCTGAGCACGGTTTTCCTTGGAGATTGACTTGATTGTGGGTTTAAGTCTTCAATCCTGTCTCAAGATAAAGAATCAGTTCATCTAGAGTTCTATAAAATCCAAAGCATAGGATTTGTGCTACAAACCATGGTGGGCTGGAGAGAATGATACCTGTGTTTAGGGAACTTTTAGGCTAATCAGAGGAAGAAAAACATTTAGAATATATCGAGCACTAACTGGTCTGGAGGATGAGGGCCATGAATATGTGTGCCCAAAAAGCATTTTTTGAGTGCTTGCTGTGTGTCAGAAGTTATTTTTGGCTCTGACTTACTGTGTTAGAGTTTAGCCAACTCTAGGTGCTCCAAGAAGACTCTGGGAATTCAGTAAACGCAGAGACACAACCTTCAAAAGTGCATCCAGGTTGCCATGCAAAGGACAGATTTGGGGCAGAGGCATGGAGAGGTCAGTTAGGGAAGAACAGCAGAGGCCCCCTGACAGAGGCAGGAGCAGTGGAAAAGAGTTGGCCTTTCAGAAAATGGTTTTAGCTCCATGTATTCCTAACATTCAGCTCTTATGAAATATGCAAACTCATTTTCTGGGAATGCTTGTTGATTAGTTGCTTGGCTCACGATATATCCTAAGGAAAAATTTCACTGTTTATCCTATTTAGAGATGTAGAACAAAATTTATCCATAAGGATGTTTATCATGGTCTGATTTTTAGTTACACAGTTATAAAAACATCTATATGTCAAAATAGAGGAATACTCTTATGTTGGATAGAATGGTTGCAATTACTGAAAACTCATGTTTTCAATGAATATTTAGGAACATAGCAAATTCTTTTAACATAATAAATGTACAAGTAATACAAATTAATATAAATGGTATGCTCCTGATTCAGTTAAAAATACACAGAGAAGAAAATACATCAACATGTTAGTTACAGTTATCTTGAATTATAAAGCTACAGCCATCACTGGCTTTTTTCTCTTTTTCGGTATACTTCTAATTTTATACTATGGAGAGGTGAACATTTTCAGATCAGAAGAATAAATATGAAAGAAGACACAAATGCCCCAAGAGGATACCTTTTAAGTGTTCAGAGGATCGCACCTCACTGCTAGTGCTGCTTTGTGGCTCGACAAGTCACTTTAACCTCTACCATGCGATGTCCTCACCTGTAAAGTAGATATAAGAACATCCATTCGTTAATCATAGCGATATTGTCAATGTCCAACAAAATAAAGAATGTGAAACTGTTCTGCCATTTTTAGATTGCTTCAGGCACATATGAGATCCCCATTATTACTCCATTTCTTACCTTCATTTGAGCCCCTAAGTGTCTGCTGGCATTCCCCGAGGTGGCTGTCGATAGATGACTGACTGACTAATCCAGAGAAGGAGAGGAGGAGCATATACCAGTTTGAACCCAGCTCGAATGGGGCCTATTAAATCTGAACAAAGATAATGTCATCGTGTTGAAGAGAGAAAGGGTAGAGAAAGTCTGGGAATATTAGAGAATGAGGAGGAAGTTGGGCAGAAAAGGCAGCAATCCCAGCAGGCTGTGGGTACTCCACTTCTTATTTCCAGTCTGTCTAGAAGTCTGACTTCTTGGGGTCCTTTTTTAAGCACTGTGATTCCAGTTTTGAGTAATTTCAGATCAGCTCTGACTCCCTCTGGCCTTATGGGTTCCAGCAGTTTAAGAATGAGGAGGGCTGGTCCTACACCTGTCCCCACATTCTGTGAGTCCTTTCATCAGTGTTGAAATAATCAGCGTGAACTAACTAAGTGAAGGGGACCAAGAACAGGAACAGAAGTCACAAAAAGGGCCAGAGGAGTATGGCCAAGCAAAGGGATATATTGCAACCAACCAATATATATTGTATCTGTGAAAAGTGAAAGTCCTATATTTCTTAGTGAAAATTTCAAAATATTGGTCACAGTCCCTGTGCGCTTTGGAAGACATGATGAAGATACGTGAATTCTTTTTTCCAAGAATGCAGTATGTTCCCAGGAAATGGAGAAGGCAGGTGAGCTTGGGGTGACCATGCAAGGTCTTAAACAGTGAGTAGCTGGGTGAGGCCTTCTAAGTCAGGAGAGTTCAGGAACAACAGGTATGAAGGTACATTCAGGGAGCAAGAAGCAGATAACTTTTCCCAATTTTGAAGCTTCTTGTTGAGTTGTCTTGGAAAAATCATTTCACTCAAATCAATTTCTGTTCCTTGATTGCAAAACTGGAGCTGACAATACTTCACAGCCTCTTCAGTTGATTAAATGAGGAAAAAGAGAGGAGGTTCTGGGTATAGAGTAAGCATTCAAAGCTAGGTAAGTAATCAGAGATATGACCCTTCCCCCACCCGACACTGGCTTCTCTGAGGTAGATACTGTCTGGCTCTGGACTTATGATTGCAAATTGGTGGCTCATGAACCAGCCTCAGCCTGCAGACATATTTTGTTTGGATCACAGAAATCCGGCTCACACTGTTCTAAACATATTTTAAATTAGTTGGCAACGTTTGAAAATTAGAAGAGTTCACAAAGATACCCAGATTCCTGAATTTTCTTGAAAAATCGCATCTGGCCTCAGGCCTGTGTGACCATGCTCCTGGCACCAGAGCAGACTGGTGCTTAGTCAGGGTGGCTTCTGTGGGGAGGATCTGTCTTCCCTGCTTCGCCATGGGCCCCACAGCTCCCTGCTACTCTCCAACACTGAAGCAAGTGTCATTTATCATTTATCATTGTGTTTGCTCTGTTTTTGTATTTTAATTCTTAAAGTGAGTTAAAAGCTGAATAAAATTTCTTTTTATAGAAAAAGCAGAAAAATGAATGTTGGCCAAGAGCATCATCAGTTTCAAAAACAAAAAGAAATGAAAAGAAACAGAGTTTATTTCTTCAAGGAAGTGAAGAAAATTTCTGTCTGGTATCCAGACAGAGCATGAATATAGAGAAAAAATACACTTGGCTGCTCCATTTGCTTGGAGACATCTGAGTTCATCAACTCTACCTGAGCTACTCACACTTATCAATATGCATTTGTGTAAAATATTAATCCCTCTTAATAATTTCCCCCACATGTGAAAGGGAAATTCAACCAGAATTGAAAGAAGCCACAGGTACCAATGGTGTTTGACATGAAGTCCACTGAGCTGGTTATTGGTCAAGTCTTCTCACATCCATGAATATGCATTAGTTTCTCAGGAGAGCCTAACTCTTGAGTCCTGCTATATTTGGTTGTTCAGAGCATGGGGGTGACACACATCCCCCTTGGCTGTTGCTAATAGCTGATCCTGATCGATCAGACCTCTCTCCCTCCTTTCTCAACTATTCGAGATCAGTAGGATCTGTCTACCAGTGATCTTCATTTAGGAGTGGTTTCATATTGTCCTCTGTGTCATGAGCTTACAGCCTTCTCCCCAACTTTAGCAGTGAGCAAACAATTTGAAAGCAGCCTTGTAAACTCTCCTGGATGCAGGACAGTGTGTGACCCCATAGTACATGATGACTACATTTTTCTTGACTGAATACAACTTTTTTCTTTCCAATATGACTTAAATTCTCTCATAATGAAAAATTCACAGAACCAAAAATCCTGTTCTGAAACATGGTATTGACTTTGGTTGCTTCTGTTGAATCTCCAAGGTCAGAGTATGATTGAATCTGACTTCCACTGTCAACAAACATTCATTCATTGCCTCAGATTCATTAACAAACATGTCAGGCATATTTCAAGGCCCCAGGAATCCCAAAGATCATAGATGCATATTTATTATTCAATCACTTACTCAATAAGTGTTACTCAACATGAAAAACAAGCAAGTGCTATTTAGTACAGCAGAAGGAACAACAGACACAAAGTAAGAGAGGAAGGACGTAGAAGGAGAAGTGTCCTGTGAGTTTAGAGAGATGAGAGGAGGCTTTGCAGAGGAGATATTGCTTGACTAGGGCTCTGGGGAATGAGTAGACATTCAGCAGGCAGCGAGAAGGGCATGAACTTGCACTTGTGTGGTCAACACCTGCGGAATCCTGGGAGAGGGCCCCAAAATGGGGCTGATGGTCAAAGCAGATGGACCAGCTGTGTCTTCTTTTTGTGGGATCATAGGTGAGGCTGCAGTCTCCTAACATGAGATAACTAGGTTGACATTCTCTTGATCTTTTATTTTATTGTGACTTTATCTCTATTCAGAAGTGTGTGAAATGCCTAACTCTCTGACCAAATTCAGAGGACTCCCATTTCTCTGGTCACTTTCAAGAAATATAGGATGCTTCACTTGTTTTTCCACAAGCTCCTCTTGGGCCCCATAGAAAAGCCATTCCTATAGAAGTACTTTAAACAGATTTCTGAATAATCCTTAAAATTAAGGACCATCAAACCGTAACCAAAATGTACATGTGGATTTGAGATGTGTCAACATGTGTTTTGCATCTTTCACTTGTGTAATTTATGTATCTTTCATGGCCTTTGGACAGATCCCATGTGTTTCACATATGGTTGGTACATTTCTTATTAGGAATGGTATAAAGAAGGTCAGGAGTATAAGACTACTGTATTGATAAACATAAGGCTTGAGATCCACAGATAAAAAATGTCTTCCAAGACACCTCTTTTAGTGGGAAGAACACTTATCTGGAAAGCATAGAGTTTTATGACTGGAAAGGATCTGGGAGAGAATCTGGTACAACCCAGTGATTACACACATGGGAACTGAGAACGTAAGGGGTGAATTGACTGGCACGAGGTCCTCAGATATTAGTGGCAAACCAAGAGTGAGAACTGAAACTGATTTCTAACCCAGTCCTTTTTTTCTATTTCCCATGCCGCTGGGCTCCTGACTGTCTCTAAAAGAGCATTAGCACTGTTCAGCTTACACTGATTTCTGGGTAACAGTTCTAGAAAGATATATAGATCTTAACTATGAAGACATGGGGAAAGACAAATCTGTAGAAACGAAATCACATATTTGTGATTTAGATTTGTAGCCCTGGGCCTAGTATTGTGCTTGGCATGGAGCAGTTTCTTAATTGGTATTTGGGGGATGAATGAGCCATACCAACAGCCAAGATGATAGCCAGTGTACTACCAGAATTACTGGGAGTGCCTACAAACATTACAAGAGTCATAAAACTAAAATGAGAACCACAGTTGGGGGCCAACACAGGCTTTGCCAATGAAAACAAAGCAAGCTTAATTCTTATAGAATGTGTCTCTACCCAGAGGTGATACTCAAAATATTTAACAGCCATGACCACACAGGCACCAGTCCTCAAAGTCAAGTCTTCTGTGAATAATCAGAACTGGAGCCAAGTATCTAAATGCCAGCTCTGTCTCTTCTGTTTGACTGTTCTTTGACATTCTCAGAATGTGGTTCCTCTCCCCTCCCATCCAATAATTCTCCTTTTCATGTCCCCTGAGAAAATGAAACTCTAATAAAACTGCAGAGAAGGAAGGAAATAAGTATGATGGATGTGCATATTATTACATGGAAAATGTAGTCTCAGTGAGTAACGTTGTGCAGGTAAGAAGCACTAGTAGCTTTGCATGATGGAGTTAATTTGGGGGCACTTCATCATTTTGGAGTTTCTATGATCTATGATACTGAAGAAGGAGATTTCTGCAGTAGAGCTATATTATATGAGCATCTGCTTGATGCAGGAGCTTAGGATCTATGGGCATATTCTTTTGCCTGCTGGTTAGGTACCTAGGACTGGGTTTGGCCAAGACCAAAATGGTCAGTTAGTGGGGTGAAGGGAACTATACACACTATACCTACTGAGAAACACAAGTCCAGATATATCTCTTTTAATTTTAAAATGGGAAAGCAGGAAAAGTTTGACATGAAACATTTTTAGAAGTTAGCATAACAAATGACATGGAATAAAATGTTGCAAAACTTTTTGAAATTTTCTAAAGAATACATCAAGTTTTGGCTTCCATGAGATAGGAAGAGAACACAGTGATGAAGAAATAACATGAAATGATTGTAATGAGGACAGCAAATAAACCAGAAGTGAAATTGAAGAATTTAATCTTCACTGAAGACAGAAAATAGCAAAATTGATGATGTAGAAGGCTGAAACAGTGACACTGAAGAAAAATTAGTCATCTTTTCTCCCAGAATACAAATGAATATGAATACAGAGATGAATTGCAAAATAACATAAAGTAGAATCAAAAGTCTGCAACTTGGGCTGAGACTGTAACTTATTCCAGAGTACTTGCCTAACATATATGCAGCCCTGAGTTCAACTCCAAAAACTACAGTTAAATCAATCAATCTCATGAATCTTATTCTCATCTGTTAGAGAGATAAGTCAATATAATCCCTATGCACATTCACTCATTAAGATATGAATAAAAAGTAAAATTTTAGATAATGAAGAAGTCATGATATGAAAGGAAGGTAGTGGCTCTTGATATTCTGCTTTCTGAAGGCCATTATCCATGTGCAGAAGACTCCCAGATCTAGATCTTTAGTGCTTAGAATAGGCAAAATCATGCTTCTCCAAAGATGGCCTCCTTCTTACCTTCAGAGCCTGTATGTTACCTTGTGTGAAAGTAAAGGCGACTTTACAGATATGATTAAAGATTCTGAGATAGGGAGTTATTCTGGGTCACTTGGGCAGGAGTGTATAGCTTATATCTAGATATCCTCCCAAAGCCTCATATGCTCATAGGTGACGCTTTTAAGAGGTGGCTGGAAATACAGTATGTGATGCTGGGATGAAAAATGTCATGCCAGGATTGATTCATGGTGCAATGATAGGATTAAGAGTGCCTCACCCTGGGTGTGAGTGCTACTTGCCATAAAGTCAGGTAGCTTGGCTAGAATATAAGAGATTGAAAGAGGACCATTCTGGTCACTGCTTGTCACTTACTGCTTTGCTTGCTGCTAGATGCCTTGCTGCCTTCTGCCTGCCATTAACTACTTCTCCCCTGCTATGCCACCTTGCCTTGGAGTCAGCCAGCTATGGACTGAAATCTTTCCAAACTGTGTGCTAAATAAATCTTTCCAATTTTTCTGGGAAAATACCCAGGAGGGAAATAACTGGATTAAATGGGACTTCCAATCTTAGTGTTTTGAGGAAACTCCACACTGACTCCCATATGGGCACCCATGTTTATAACAGCACAATTTGTGATAGCTAAATCCTATAAACAACCAAAATGCCCATCAACCACGGAATGAATAAAAAAGATGTGGTATCTTTGTACAATGGAGTATTGCTCAGCTATAAAGAAGGATACAACTTGAGGATTTTATAGGTAAATGGAGGCAATTTGAGACCATACTAATAAGTGAAATAAGTATTGTCTGCCTAGTGTAAAAAAAAAAACTGAAAGAGTAACAAGATCCAAAATGTACAATAGATATTGTGATAATGAAAGGGAAAGAAAGGGCTCAAAAGGAAAGAGCAGCTGGGATGGGGAAAGGAGAAAAGGAAGAAGGGAAAAGTTTATATGTAAATAGGTATACATATGTATGCATGTATATATATATATATAATATATATGTTTATACAAGATAGATATCGATACTACTAATCTCCGTTATTTCATCAAAAAGAATAGGCTGTACTTTCATTGTTTGATTGTTTGATTAATTTTTTCATGCCTAGATCTTGTTACCAGAGCAACTACTTCTAAGATAACATTATGTAATATATTAACTAGTATTAGTTTCCTACTTTTTTTGAAATTCTGTATCATTTCTATCCTTTTTTTATCCTTCTGCTTTTTAAAATAAAAAAAATAAATAAACCTTTCTTTTTTTAAACTTTGGGTGCTGGGTATTTTGTTTCAACAATGAGAAAAGTAACAAACATAACTGACCTCTGAAAATATAAAAACACAACCAAACCAAGCCAAACCAAACCAAAAACAGCAAATAGAAAATATATTGTTTGCAAAAATTTGAGGTAAAATCTACCCATACGGTAAACTATTTTAAGTGTGCAGTTCTTGCGTCCACAGTGCTGTGCAGCCATCACCTCTCTAGGTGCAGAGCCTTTTAATCGCTTCAGAATAGAATCCCTTGCCCACTGCATAACCTCGCTCCATGTTATCTTTGTACTGCTACACCTCCCGCCCCTGGCAACCACTAACCTGCTTTGTGTCTGTCTGTATTCGCCCATTCCGGATATTTCAAATAAAAAGTCATACACTTATGTGGCTTTTGGCGTTTGCCTTCACTCATTTTATATAAAATTTTGGATATTCATTTAGGTTGTAGCATTTATCAGTATTTCTTCTTTTAATAGCTGAATAACATTCAGTGGTGCCTGCATGCCACATTGTGTTCATCCACTGATGGACACTAGAGTTATTTCTACCCTTTGGCTATTGAAAATAAGGCTGTTATAAACATTCTGTGAGTACATAAGCAGTCTTCCTTGGTATCAATGGGAGTTTGGTCCCAGGACCCTCCTCAGAGACCAAAATTCACAGATGCTCAGGTCCCTTATAAAAAGACAGCAAAATACTTGTGCATCACCTATGTAATTCTCCTCTATATTTTAGAACATGTCTAGATTACTTACAACATTTAATACAGTGTAAACATATATAAATAGTTGTTATATTGTACTGTTTGGGGAATAATAACTAGGAAAAATTCTGTACATGTCCAGTACAGATAGTACTTTTTTCTGAATATTTTTGATCTGTGGGTGTTTGAATCTGCAGATGTGGAATCCATGGATACGGAGGGTCGACCATACTTTCATTGCTCTTTGACACACTCTCTAAGAGGAGAATGGCTGGATCATGTGGTAACTGCGATCCATATGCTAGTGCTTAACTATCTATGCTTAACTTTTGAGGAACTGTCAAGCTATTTTCCATGGTGGAGACACTATTTTATATTCCACCAGCAGTGTATAACCATTGAAATTTTTCCACGTCTTTGTCAATATGTGTTATTTTTGTTTCCATATTTCATTATAGTCATGCTGTGGATGTGAAGTGATATATTATTGTGGGTTTGATTTGCATTTCCTTAATGATTGATAATACTGAAAATGTTGAATATCTTTTTTGTGTGCTTATTGGCCATTTGGAGAAATATGTATTCAAGTTCTTTGCTCATTTTTAAATTGTGTTGTCATTTTGTTGTTGCATTATGAAGCTGTGTACAATCTGGACATTAACCTTTTGTCAGATATATTACCTCCAAATGTTTTCTGCTATTTTATAGTCTTTCACTTCATTATTTGTGTCCTTTGATAGAGAGCTTTTTTTCATTTTTATGAAATCCTTATTTTTTTTAAATGTTATTTGTGCTTTGCTGTGAAATTGAAGAACTCGTCGCCAAATCTAGGGCTATCAAATTTCCTCTGATTTTTCTCTAATAGATGTATGATTTTAACCATTATGTTTGTGAGGGCAGCTTACTAGTAACTAGACCCAAGGATGGACTTGTAACCATTGAAGGTGATAACACAGATACTCACTACACCAGCCTCCAGGAGAAAAGGTCTGAACACTTCTGCCCCCTGCACTGTGGGCTCCAGTTTACTTGATTGGATAAGTCCAGTGAGACAGAAAACAGAAGTTATGTGAGGCAAACTTACTGTTTACAGAGAGGCAGCATAAAACAAAACAATCCTAGGATTCATTGAGTCAGTCTGCCAAGTACAAGTTATCTACCACGGGTGGATGAAATCTTGACTGCACTGCCCCATGTATGCTGTAGCTGAGGGATGCTGAAGACAACCCATCCTGAGTTATGTACCTTGGGGACACCTGATTCACTGGGAAAGTCTTTGGAAGAGAGAGGGACAAAGCTTGGGTTGCCTTGTGAGCTCCCTTTTTGACTCAAGATGTTACATTCCCTAGAAGAAGAGGAACAAGATCCAGCTGGTTAAGGCAGTCCTTTCTCTTTTCAGATATGTTTCTAGTACATTAGTTAGTCTGAGCACAATATTCAAGAAGAAAAAAGGAGCAACTGAGTTGACCAAAGCTATCTGAGGACCATTTACGTGAAGGTTGTTGATTCACTCTGAGTTATTTTTTGTATATGGAATGAGGGAAGGGTTCTAACTTCATTCTTTTAAAATTTTTAAAAATTTTTATTAGTGTATGTTTGCAGTACATAATGGCTATATTCATTGTGGGGAGCTGGTACAGGAATATAACACATCTTAATTTTTTACTTCCTTTTTTCCCCTTCTTCTCACTCCATCTGTTGGTCCTCTTCCCATTTGCAAAAGATCAATCTCCCTGTTTCCTATTATCTATGTTTATTTTGCTCTTCAAATTATTTATACTTTGAGTTTCTCTTATAAGAGAAAACATGTGATATTTAAATTTGTGTGTATGATTTATTTCACTTCACATTACTATCTCAAGGTGCATTTGTTTTCCAGGAAATTACTCAGCTTTATCCTTTTTTATGGAATAGTACTCTGTTGCATGTAAGTAGCACATTTTCTCTACCCATTTCTCTATTGATGGACATATGAGCTACTTCCAAGATTTAACTCTTATGAATTGCGCTGTTATAAACTTGAGTATGCAAGTATCACTGTAATATGATGTCTTTAGGTCTTTTGGGAAGATACCTAGAAGGGGAATAGTAGGGTTGAGTGGAATTTCCATTTTTAGTTCTTTGAGGAATCGTCATACTGATATCCACAGAAGTTGTGTTAGTTTACATTCTCACCAAAAATGTGCAAGAATTTTTCTTCCCACCAACCTCACCATCATTTGTTATTATTTGATTTCATTATGATAGCCATTCTTTCTGGAGTAAGAATCTCAATGTTGTTTTAACTTGCATTTCTCTAATGATCAGAGATGTTGAACATTTTTTCATGTCTTTATTGACTATTTATACTTTCGAGAAGTGTCTATTCAGTTCATTTGCTCATTTGATTGGGTCTTTTATTTTGTGAGGGGTCAAAGGTTTTTTTAGTTCTTTGTAAATTCTAGATAGGTATTAATTCTCTGCCTGAGGAGTAGCTGGCAAAATGTTTTCCCATTCTATCAGTTATCTCTTCACTCTGCTATTTTCCTTGCTGTGTAAGAGTTTTTTATTTGATATACTCTTATTTGTTGATTCTTGATGCTATTTCTTGTGCAATTGGCATTCTGTTCAGGAAGTCCTTGCCTACACTTAGGTCTTCAAGAGTTTTACCATTTTTATCTTCCAGCAAATTAAGTGTTTCCATTTTAATACTTCAATATCTGACCCATTTTGACTTTATTTTAGTATATGATGTGAGATATGGGTCCAGATTCAATCTTCCACATGTGTACAGCCAGTTTTCCCGGTGCCATTTGGTAAAGAGGCTATATTTCGTTTCGTTTTTGGCTCCTTTGTCAAAGATCAGATGACTGACTATGCCTGGTGTTGTTTTAGAGTCTTTTATTTCCTTCTATTGATTTGTTTTTATGCCAGTAATATGCTGTTTTTTTTAAGTCACTGTAGCTTTGTAATATAACTTGAAATCATGTTATCTGTGCATAAGTTTAGCTTGACTTTTGCCTTTCATGTATGTATCCCTTTAGTTTCTTTCTCTTGTCTGATTGCTCTGGCTAAAGTTTGGGTACTACGTTGAACAAAAGTGGTAATGGTGTACATTTTTGTCTTGTTCCTGATTTTAATATGATGTTGACAGTTGCTTTGTCATACTTTTATCAGATTGAGGTAAAGTCCTTCTGTACCTATTTTCTTTAGGGTTTATCATGACTGGATGTTGGATTTTGTTAGAGGTAACTTCATTCTTTGACACATCATTATCATTATCCTATTATTTAGCACTATTTTTAAAAAAAGATTATTGTTTTTAAATAAAAGCAGTCTGACAATCTTGTGGAAAATCAACCAAGTGGGGATGTTTGAGCTTATTTCTGAGCCTAGATTCTATTTCATTCATCAGCATATGTAGACTTATGCCAATATCACATAGTTTTGTAGTTTGATGGAAAGTTTTAAAATTGAAAAAAACTTCTTTTGTGTGTATCAAAGGACACAACCTACAAAATGAGAGTAAATATTTGCAAATCATATATCTAATAAAAGGCTAATATTCAGATTATATAAGGTACTTTTGCAATGCAACAACAAAACAACAACAAAATTTACAAATTGACAAAGGACTTAGATATCTCTTCAAGTGGCAGAACCTTTTTCTTTTGAATTTTGTTTTGACTATTTGAGAATCCTTGTAATTCTTCGTGTTAAATCTTAGGATCAGCTTTTCCATCTCTACAAAACTGGCTGTTGAAATTTTTTTGTAACAGTTGCCTTGAATCTACTGGTATTTCCACATTATCATTAACAAGACTTTCATTCTATGAAACAGATATGTGTTTCACTTCACTTAGGTCTCTTTTTTTCTTTCAGCAATGATTTGTAGTTTTCAGTAAATAAGTTTTTTACTTGCTTAGCTAAGATTATTCATATGTATTTTATTCTTTTGGGTGCTATTACAGATAGAATTGTTTTCCTAATTTCCTTTGTAGGTTGTTCATTGCTGATATACAAAAAATAACTAATTTTTTGAAAACTGGATGATTTCTCTAGCTCATATTTGTGTATGGGTGTGTGTGTGTGTCATACATGTAAGCATGTATTCCTTGGAATTTTTCATATTTAGAACTATGTCATCTAAAAATAGGGATAATTTTACTATATCCTTTCAAATTTGAATTCCTTTTATTTATTTTTCTTTCTTAATTGCTTTGGCTAGGAATTCCAGTATAATGCTGAATGGCAGGAGTGGGAGTGAGTGTTTTTGTCTTCTTTCTGATCTTAGATAAAAGATTTTATTTTTTTACCACTGAATATGGCGCTGGTTGTGAGATTCTGATACATAATTTTTTGTCAAATTGAGAATACATTTCTTCCTATTGCAGGTTTGCTGAAAAAAATTTAAAATCATGAAATAGTATTGGATTTTACAAAATGACTTGCCACATCTGTGAAGAGGATCATGTGCCCTCTTTCATTGGTCTAATATGTTTTACACTGATTGATGAGTCTTTTCTTATGTTACACCTCTTTGACATTCTTGGGAAAGCCCCAGTAGATTGTAGGGTATAATTCTTTTCATGTATTCTCAGATTAGTTTACCAGTATTTTGTTGAGGATTTTTACAATTTGTTCATCAGTGTGATATTTGTCACTAGTTTTCTTTACTTTTATCTTTATCTTCTTTATCAGGGTAATCCTAGTCTCAGAATGTTCTAAGCCATGAAATTGTTTCCTTTTTTGGGGGGGGGTGGGAAGAGTCTGGGTAAGATTGGTGCCAAGTATTTTTGATGTTTATTAGAATTCACATGTCAGATCATCTGGTCCTGGACTTCTCATTATGGGAGGTCTTTGAACACTGATTGCGATTACCAATTCAATATCCTTATCATAAGTACATTGAGATTTCCTGTTTGTTCTTGTACAGATATATTAGTAAATTGTGTGTTTTTAGGTATCTGTCCATTCCACCTGGACAGACGCCTAATATGTTAATTGTTCAGAGTATTCTCTTGTAATTCTTTTGCTTTTAGTAAAGTTGTTAATAATATCCTCATGTTCAGATCTGATTATAATTATTCATCTTTTTCTCTATTTTTCTTAGCCAATTTAGCTGAAGACTTATCAGGTATTTTGTCTTTTACCTTTTCAATGAACTGATCTTTGGTTTGTTCATTCTCTCTATTGTTTGTCTTTTCTTTGTTTCTTTTATCTCTGCTTTAATCTTGATTTTGCATCCTTCTAGTAGCTGGACATTTAGTTCTTCTTTGTTCTTAAGATGTAAAGGTAGGTTGCTGATTTAGGATCTTTCTTTTTCAATGTAAGCATAAATTTTCCCCTGAGTACTGCTTCTGCAACTCAAATACTATTATGTTGCATTTTCATTTTTATCCATTTTAAACTATTTTCTTATTTTTCTAGTAATTTCTTCCTTGACCCACTGGCTATTGAGTATGTTGTCTAATTCCATAATGTTTAATTATGTGGGCTTATAAAATCTCACGTTTTCTTTCTGTTACTGATTTCTTACTTCATTCTGCTTTGGTCTGAGAAGGTACTTTTTATGATTTTGTTTTAAAATTAATTGAAAATTATTTTTTCTTAGCATGTGACTTATCTTGGAGAGTACCCCTAGTGTATTTGAAAAGAATGTATATTACTGCTGTTATGAGGTGAAATGTTCTGTGTGTGTTTGATCTAGTTGGTTTATAATGGGTTTAACCTTCTATATCCTTATTAATCATTTGTCTAGGTAGTCTATTCATTATTGAAAGTGGAATATTAAAGTCGTTCAAATCCTATGGGAAGTAAAAGAAAGATTACAAACCACGCTAGAGTCAGCGTGACTTTTATATTTATCTAGGTATTTATTTTTATCTTATTTTTATTTTCTCTTATAGTTTTGAGTTCCTGTAATATCATTTTATTTCAACGTGTTGGGATCCTTTCAGCAACATTTGTTAAACTGGTCTATTCATAATGAGTATCCTTCACTGTCATCTAACTTAATTTCTTTCTTTTAAGATAAGTTTTTAAATCAACAAATAAAAACTGTATGTATTTATTGTGTAGAGCACAATGTTTTGTGTAAAATGTATTATGTACAATGATGTTTTGAAATATGTATATATTGTGGACTGGCTGAATCAAAGTAATTAACACATATATTATCCCACATGCTTTTTTTGGTGATGAGAACACAGAATCTATTCTTTATTACTGCTTTTCAAGAATGTAGAACATTATCATTGAGTATAGTTACCATGATATACAGTGGAAATCTCCAACTTATTCTTCCTATTTTTTCTTCATTTTTGGAGGATAATTTTGTCAGAATTCTTTGTTAGTGATTTTTTTCTGCCTGCACTTTAAATATTTCATTCTACTCCCTCTAACCTCCATAGTCTCTGCTGAGAAATTGGTTGTTACTATACTGAAGATCACTTGCATAAATAAAATAACTTCACATAGTTTTTAAATACCTAACTATGTATCAAGTACAAGAAAGTGATGTAGAAATCTACCAATAAAGAAGTGGAAAACATTTACCAAGAAATTGTAAACAAAAAGAAATCAAGATGGCAATATAAATTCTATGAAAGGAGATTTCAAGGCAAATATTACATGGGATATAAAAGTTCTTTTCATAATGATGAAAGCAGAAATCCACAATGAAAGTATAAAAATGTTATGCAGCAGTATATTGGACATGATTGTCATGATCCATAACAAGCAAAAGTGAGAGGAACACCAATTTCTAGCTATCAGAAATGCCTCTTCTAGTGTCTCATACTTGCTGAACAGGACAGATAAATACACCAGGAATGTAAATTTCAAGAGACTAAACTAATTGAGATTATAAATATCTTATACTCTAAGAATGAACACTGTATCTTCTTTTGAATATGCATAAAATAGAAATAAAATTGATCATACAATAGGCCCTTCAAACCCCAAAATAAGTTCATCCATTTACTAGAGATGCCCCAGATTTATCCTCTTCAGTGAAATAAATCACACTTACATGTCTAAACATTGTATTGTCTCTCTGGTGTGAGAAACTGAAAGAGTAAATAAAGACCCAAATGTAAATATTTGTTGTGAAATGGGAAGAAATTATTGAAAAGGGAAAAAGAACTAGGGTAGGAGAAGGGGGAAAGGAAGGAAGGGAAAAGAAAAAAAGATGAAAAAAGATAAAATGGAACGAAAGCTTTGTAAATAAGGAGGTGAAAATGCGTTGAAAGGAGGAGAGGGAACTAGGAAAAAAGAGGAATCAAAATATATCATCTATGGGTACAAATTCCCTATGATGAATATGATCATTATGTACATCTAAAATGTACCAATAAACTTAATAGAAAAAAACAAAAAATAAATAAAAAACTTTTCAAAGGTCAACATTTCCCAGTAATAGTATATTGTAAAAGTAAAAGTGGAAGAGGAGAGGAGGGGAACATAGAGAGAAACACAAAATAAAAGTCTTAACTCAGCAGTTAAAAACCATATACTTCTAAATAACTATCAGTTCAAAAATGAAATCAAAGAGGTTCTTTAGAAAATAATGAAAAGCAACATTATATATTAAAATGTATATGATGTGGTCAGTTTTCTTTATAGGTATATTTGTGACCTTATATTAAGATATTGAAATACATTAGTAATGTTATTGCTTATTAAAAACTAAAGTGCCAGAAGTAAAAACTAAATACCCAGTCCCAGAAGTTATTAAAATCCAACTTAAATAAAGCAAGCAAAGAAAAGGAAGAAATCAAGACTAAAGGATCAGTAATTAATAATAAAACACCAAAAATAAATACAGTAATTTATGATTTGAAATTAATGATGTCTCTTAGAAGTATAAATAAGAATAAAGATCACAAAAAATTTAAGAATAAGAAAGGATAAATCAAAGCATACAGATTTCTTAGAACTATTAAGGAAGTACTGTGTACACTCCTTTGCCAACGAATAAAAGGCTCACAGGAAGTAATATTTCATAAAAATGTGGAAGATCAAATTCACCTTGAGAAAAGGAAAATCAGAAGAGTTCAATAACCATAAAAAGAACTTATTAAAACATTGTTTCTTAAAGACAAGAAGCAGTATTTCTGTTCTTAGCCTTTAAAACAATAAGCTTTTAGTGATGTGCTACTTCAATTTTCCAAGGACCATCATTCTCATACTGTATAAATAATTCCTAGAAAATAAAAAATAAAAAGTTAACCAATTCATTTTATGAATCTAGAAAGACTTCAATTAATATAAAATCTAATAAATATAATGTAGTATATGAAAGAACCATGAACAATGTCATATGTGGACATAAATTTTAAAATTTTAAATTAAAGTTAAGCAAAGCAAATTCAAATAATATAAAGCACATTTCTCAATAACATAGCAGAAACTATCCTTCATGATTTAATGTTAGGACATCTATCACTATTCTAGAATGAACATTTTCTATTTCATGTTTCAACATATTTGAAGTTATAGTGTATTTATAATAAAGGAGCTATGGTAATATAAATATTACTCATGGTAATCTCATTGGATGCTACAAGAGCCCTTGGCATATTTAAACACCCACTATTGCTTTAAAAATATTTAGGAAACCAGAAATAGTAGAATCTTCTTGTCTTAGTTACTTTTCTCCTCGTTGCTTAAACAAAATACCTAACATTCACAAGTTAAAGGAGGAAAGGTTTATTTAGCTCACAGTTTGCTGAGGTTTCAGTCCATAACTGGCCAACTTCAAGGCAGGGTGGCATGGCAGACGGGCGTTGCAGAGGAGAAACAGTGCATGGCAGGAAGAAGGTAGCCCAACAAGTGAGGGATGGCAACAGCTCTTTCTGCCCCTTATGTCTTACCCAGGCTACTTAGAGCAGGTAGTGCTCACACACTTAATCCTAGTGCCCTTGATGCTAGCATTTCACCAGGAATTAACTCCAGTGGCACACAGTCTAATTACAGCCACCTCTGAAAAAGTCCTTCCTATTACTGTATGAGGCTTTGGAAGGACATCTAGACAGAAGCTCTAACACTTCTTAACATTATAATAAATACCTGATTTATACTAAATTCTTTTGTCATACTAATATTGAAATGTAAGAAATATTTCCATAACTTTCAGAAATAAATTAAAATGCCTGCTCACACTATGAGAACAGCAGAACATAAAACAGGAAGCAGTGAAATAACTACTGGGAAGGAGGAGGCACATTACAACTGTTTGCAAATGCTCTGGTTATGTGGCTAGAAAAACCTAGATAATTGATGGAAAATCTTTTAGAATTGACAAAACTGTTCAGCAGAATTGCCTGATATAAGTGTGCCACAAGCATTTGAAGTTCCAAATTCTAGTGATACCCAGTTAAAACATATAGGGTAAAAAATATTTCTAGTGTCAACGGAAAACTGTATGTAAACCTAATGATAACAACAAATTCCTGGGACCTATGGGAAGAAAATGACACAATTTCACTGAAAGATACAAAGATTCTGAATTCTTATGATGTTAGATGAGAAAATTATGCACTGTAAAAATGTGCATTACTTTTATAGTAGCTCCTTGTGTTAAAATAAATCTTTTTAAACATGAAAAATGAATTTAAAGTTTATCTGGAAAATAATGTGACAAAATATTGCTCAACGGAAGAAAAAGGGCTTACTGTATCAAATATTAATGTATATTAATGCTCTAATTCAAACCTACAGCATAAGATTTCAAAGTAGTGATTTCTGAGTGATCTCTGGCCATCTGAGCAAGCATGCTGCCTAACTGGAGAGAAAAAGCCGCACCTATACTCATCATCATACAACTAACAAAACTCTGATTGGTTTAAAGACAGAGTGTGGAAATAGGAAGCCATAAAATTAGAAAAATATAAACAGATAATAAGTTGATGTGAGACTCAGAAAAATCTTTCTTCAGGGAGAAGAAAATTGGCAAAAACAAAAGAGAAAAGATGAACTAGGTCATATAAAAATGCAAAAGCAAATGATAATTTTTTAAAAAAACAAAAGACAAACAGATGAAAACATTTTCAAGATCATTTTAAAAAGATGATATCTTAGATGTAAGAAAAGCTGAAGATTGATAACGTGTGAAAATAAAATAAATTCTTAGGTGAGGAATAAATGATATATTTATTTGAAAGAAATTGAAGGAACTATATATTCATATAACATGTCTATTGGTTTTGAGTTGAAAATTAGATTAACAGCTAGATACTCTTTCATACTGGAGAGAATGAAATGATCCATCAGTATCAATAAGGTAATGATTGAGTAGGCACTCTTGTATAACTACTAGTTAGAAAGGAATGCACTACAGGTGATTTCTTATGTGTATCATGGGTTTCAAAAATTTTTATATACCAAAAAATTTTATTGTTTAGGAATATTCTTTCATGACATAATCAGAGATAGAAAGGTTTATACACAAACATCTATGGGCATACAAAATTTCAGACATATGCAAATACCCAAGGGAAAGATAAACAAAATAGCATGCCTATGCAAAGAACAGATGGACTATTTATAATGCAACCAAAATGTTGTTTTTGAATGATGGGATTACAAGTAAGATGACTGTCTTAGTTACTTTTTACTTGTTGCTGAGACAAAATACCTGATGCCCAAAATTAGGGAAGGAAAGGTTTGTTCTTATAGTTTCTCGGGAGTTTCAGTCCATACTTAGCTGGCTCCAAGACAGCATAGTGTGGTGAGGCTGCTGTTCATGGCGGATGCCAAGCAGCAAGTGCTGGCAAGAGAGAGAGGAAGCACAAGAGGAAGACCTGCCTTCCCTTACACTGTATCTCAGCTCCACCCCTGGGTGGGTGCAGCACTCACATCACCAATCCTGGCACTGGACAACAAACTGAACACAAGCAAGCACTGAACCTAGCCCCATCAAGGACTTGGGGGTACATAGTATATCACCCAATACAGTGATATATAAGATGATGGGGTGATAGGTTTATTTTCTTTCTGTTTTTCTGTGTTTTCAAAGTGTCGTAAAAGAAGGTACTCTGGTCCTAGGGAACCCAGAGAACACGGATCATGAAAACTCATAAGTAGTCTCTAGCTCTAGTGCTGTCCACCTCCTCCCTCCACCTCCATACCCATGGAAAAAAGTTTTAACTTTTGTTAAAGAGAAGCAGAACAGAATAACTACTTTTTATGCTGTGCCTCTATTTCTGAGGAGAGAGTCATGAGGCAGAAAAAAATGATTCTACAATCCTGGAGTTGGAAGAAACTTTTGAGATGGTTTATTTCAAAATTTCCACTTACTTTTTGGTTTTCTCATGCTGTCTGAATTTCTCCTTGGTCTTTTCCCTCTCTGCTGTGGGAAAGATCTGAACATGGTAGTTTTACCTGTTTGTTTAAATTAGTTTCCTTGGTGTGTTCCCTGGAATCAACCTCTAAGGTGGGCATTCATCCTTTGAACATGAACACAGTGATGACTAAGCCAGGTCCTGGGAAAATTGTCCTTTAACTGCCAATTTGCAAGCATCTGTGTCTCTAGGTGGACCTATATCTCATGATAGCTCTGGCCTGTAAGATTATTGGGAGATCATTAAGAATTTTCTTGGGATGCTTGGTAGTCTCCAGTGCACTGAGAACAGCAGGCCTGATCCCAAAATTGTACTGTCATTGGCTATTCTCAGCAGGCAGGGAGTTCTGTTTAGTCAGGTAGTGATGGCCCCACCCAAACTGGCCATAAATGGGTTGGTATGGGACATATGTTAGGAACAGAGCCCTGCATACAAGTGGGCCTGGCTCATTCAGGCAAGCCAGCTAAGACAATGTGATTTTGTTTTCCAGAAAGTAAAGAGATATTGAGAGGAATGGTGACTTTCCCAGGCATATTTAATAGCCACTTCTTCCAGTTTGGCATGATGAAACCAGCCTTTAGCAAAGGTAAAGATCAACTTCCAACAGGAGAGAAGGGGGAAGAGGATGCAGATAACTAAAAAGAAGCCAGTTAATGGAACCAGGGAAGAAAGGAGGACACTCTCCATGGAGTTTACAGCACTGAAGAAACATAAAGCCAGGGGATTTCTGCTGTGACCATTTTAGTTTTCTCTTCCAAATTGGAAGAAATTCATTTAGTCTGGAAATCCAAAGTTTTTAAGACTGAAAAGACCACTAAAGACCCTCTGTTTTAAGTAATATTGCCTTTTCAAAATGAAAAGACAAAAAAAGAAACAAAAAAGAGGTCTATGATCTGATAAATTTTGGAAACTTTATATACAGTATTGCCATTTTGAATACAAATCAGAAATATTTTAAAGGTTTTGAGAATTTCTTCAGTTAAATCAACCAATACTATTCATTTTGTTTAATCTAATTCTGTGCAAATTTCTTTGGCTGCTGTTGTAGATTTGAGCATTAATAGTTCCTCTAATTCCTGTATCCACAGCCCACCCCTCCTATCATGAGTTAGAGTTTGTTTTCCTCTAAGCTGAAGTTTGATCGGCTTTTTGACTTGCAGAGTGTAGCAGTTGCACTGCATTTATTCCATTCCTAGCCCTTAGAAGACTGACAGCTTTTGATTTTGCTATTTTAGAGGCCGTGGCTAGACTCCTAAATGATGAGAAGTCACATGAAGGGAAGTTCTGAAGCATAAAATGTCATCCTGGATGTTCCAAATCCAGACAAGCTTCCAGGTGAACGCACGCACTTATGCGATTTGAGTCACTCATGAGGCAGAAGAATCACTTGACTGAACCCAGCCAAGACCCACAGATGGTAAGAAACCATAAACTACTGTCATTTCAAGACCTAACTCTTGGGATGCTTCATTGTAATGATAAATAATCAATCACAATCAAAGCATTATTTGTATTTGCATATTTATTTTTATCTCACAGAACCTGTTGGGAACCCATTGAGAAATGACATAATTTAAAAATTTCATTCTGTGTACAAAGAATGTGAAGTCCAAAAGATGGGAACTGACTTACTAGGGATCTCCCAAGCTCGTTACTAGTACCTGGTATCAGAGCAGGGTATACTCTTTTATTAGTACTTCTTGAAAGACTTTTCAACACTATGTTAGGCTCTAGAACTATGACAGTGAGTAATAGTTTCTGTCCTTTGTTTTCTGTCTGTCGAGTAGGTAGAGGGTGGCTTGTACCCTGAAAATTCAGCAGAGGGCTAAGGGTGATGAAGACGGGGGACCCACCTGCTATGAAAGATAGGAGGATAAGCATAATTCACATTTGGATGCTACCAGGTCAATAAAATGGTCCTGGACAAGATGTCACTTCAGCTGAAACCTGAATACGTCAATGACCCCTTTAGCAACATTTTCCACCACAGACAATCTAATTTCTCTGCTCTTGATTGCTATGAGCTTAGGAATTTAATTCCTACTATGCACGGCAGAAGTAATAGTGTATGACTCCCATGATTAGGCCTTAAGTGGTAGTGTAGTTCCCCCAGCCCCATCTCGTCACCTGCTCTGGACAAATCCAGCTGACATGATACAAAGACACATAAGTGGCCCTAAGGAAGTTGTCATGTAATGAGGACCTGAGGACTCCTGAAACCAGCCTTAACACTGAGACTCTTTTGGAATGGATCTGCCAGCCTGGTTCAGGCCTTTGGTTGCCATTTGCCCTGACTGGTTCCATGGCTGAGACTTCATTGTGAGATGATAGAATTGCAGAGCTACCCAATCAGGTCACTGGTGAGTTGATCCTTTGTTTCAAGCTTCTGAGTTATGCGCTACCTTGAAACATATACTGGATAATGAGTGCAAATCGTGTTTAGTTGCATGCAAAGAGGGAAGTGCTCTGGTTAGTACAAATGGGGCACAGCAGGTAACTGGAGGGCTGGGGTGGCCTAGGAAATAGTGGACCCATCTGCCTGTCAACCCACTTGCCTATTGTATCAATTGTGAGTATTTTTGTTGGTAACAATGAGCCTGATTCAAATTGACCTAAACAACTTTCTAAATATTCTACAGTTTTATAATCTCACATAACAAGAAGTCCAGCAATAAGTCTAGTTACAGAGGTGGTTTGCTCAGGGGCCTGGCTCTGCATCTATTTTTATTTTGTGTGTGTGTGTGTGTGTGTGTGTGTGTGTGTGTGTAGGTTTTGTCTGCAAACTTGTCATTAATAGCAACAAAGGTCCTGTCCATGTCTAGCGAGAGGAAAAGAGGCAAACCTTGCTTTAACTATTAGACCTTTAAAACTTGCACTTGATCATTTTGGGACAATTTAGATTGCATAGCCAACCTTGGATCAGCTACAGTGCACCTTTGGACAATCCAAATTTGACTGTTTGTCCTCTCAGCAGTAAATTCTACCCTCTCTATTCCTATAACTGACAAGGGAGATGAGATCTCCAATAACCAGCAGACATCCAAGGAGCCTGGGATAGGTCAGCTTCTCTCAACTTCTGTGTGTGAACGTGTGTGTGCTGGAGAGAAGGACAAAGAAGAGGAAAGCCCGTACTTTCCACCACTGCTATCTTTGGCATCTGTGCAAGTTTAAAATCATCCTCCAAGGTATGGCGATATCCTGGCTGAGACCCATGGGTGTCTTGAAAGACAGTGGGAGGGATCATATCATCTCCCATCCTGGGCAGAGTCTACCTTTTATCCTGGGCTTTATCTTCTCCCTTTGCTGGTGCAATCATCTGGGAAGTATTCAAAGATTGCAAGTCACCAGGGCAAATCAAAGTATCTAATATGTCAAAATATCTGGAGGTAGAGTGTAAGCATTGGTTCTGTACATTTAAATCTCCTCCAGGTTATTCTAGTAAGTAGCCAGAGTCCAGAGCCACTGTCTTATACCCTTTACTGGGTGAACATCTTGCAAATCATGAGATTAAGGATTTTTCATTGCCAGACTTTTAGATGGAAATGAAGCAAATGTGGGAGCCCCAGGTCTGATGTGGCTCAACATGTGATGATTTGTGAATCAGGAGGCTCAAGGCTGTGTCTTCTTCCCAGAACAGAATCCAGAACTCTGGCTCAGGGATTGTTCAGCCCTCTGAGATGACCTCTCTTCTGATAGAAACAGTATCACTAACCTAAATCCAGCATTTACTATAGCCAAGCACTGTTCTTATATCTTTCCATGATTAACTCATTTAGCTTCATAAAATCTGATAGATGAAAACACTTCAGCACAGAGAGATTAAGCAGTAGTCTGAATTTACACAGCCAGGAAGTGGTAGAACTGAGGTTAGAACCCAGGCCTCTGGTTGCAAACCCATCCCTCTTGGTTTACCTGGGTATGATGTCTTTGTGGATCTTCAGTGTCAAACTCTGCATTGGTGAGGAAGTGAAGAGAAAAGAGGTTTATAAAAGACAGAGTCCCTTCAGCCATATTCCAGGTTCTGATTGTGTCAACCAGGAATTTACATTTTTATCAGGTTCATGAAGTGTGCAGAATTTCACAAATCATACTTTGAAAGCTGAAAATAAAATCACTGAAGACCAGGTGTCAACAAGAAAAGATATTAAAGTTCATCTACTATCACTTCCCTTTTGTAACACTCTTCAGCTGATTGAGTTTATTCTGCTTAATTTTTTTCTGAAGATGAAAGTCATTATAGAGATATTCTGGTTCTTGATGCCAAGCCAAATCTTAGAGGAAATAACCCTGGGCTTTGATTTATCTGTATCATCAATACTCAGGCACAGTGCTAGTCTGTGGTGGCTGCTTCTTGCTTGTGAATAAGTGACCAAGCAACTAAATACCTTCATTAGCTCTAAAAAGTTCCCAAAACATCATTATCTCACCAAACAGGTGCTGAGAATTATGCAAAGAAGAGGTGACTCCCAGGATGGGTGGTCCTGTGTTAAGGGCTACTTCGACTTCAGCCAATGTAGGTTCCAGAATGTGACCAATGTGAATCTGGGAGACAACAATAAGAGCTGAAGTGCTCTTCAGAAGAAGTTGGGGGTCTTAAAATTCATGAAGGCAGCTGAGACAGAATATGTAGACAAAGATGATAATAAAGGCTGACACTGCACTGGAAGGGCTCTGGCAATTTTAGCTAATTTAATGATCACAATAACCCCACAAAATAATCATTGTGCCCACTTTAGAGATGAGGAAATAGTCATTGATTGTGTAAGGATTTTCTCACAGGCCTGGTAATACTATACCTTTGGTCTTAACCCCAACATCACAGCACGTCACAGTAAGAGCCTTTGAAAAAAGAAGTTTTGGCAATGTGGACAAGTGCTGGCTACTCCAGCAGGACAATTCCAGTGGTGGTCCCAGCTCAAGGACTTCTAGGAAGTTGGGTGCTTGTTCAAGGTTTTGTTGCTTCCTGGGCTGGGATGCAATGTGAAATGTTAATACTACTCAGGTACACACATAGGTTTGTGGTCTGATAGCTTCAGGGAATGACAGGAAAAAGAGCTGTGTGCTAGGTTAGGCCCAGGCCAGAATGCAGTTGTTTTGGTTTATACTTAGACATCCCTTAAAAGTCTCAAGTGCTCATACGTGTTTGGAAAGTGATTGGACTATGGAGACTTATAGCTGACTTGGTCCAAAGAGCTGAGTCACTGGGATGGAGGCCTGGAAGGGTTTATCTTCCATCCCAGATCCTTTCTGCAGCTTCTGCTTCCTGGCTGCCATGCCACGACCACTTTCCTCTCATGACCTTCTGCCATGCCTTCCTGCCAGGATTCAGTAGACTATGGATTGGAACCTCTAAAAACTGTGAGTCGAAACAAAATTTTAATTGTGGATATCAGTTATTTTGTCTCAGCAGTGAGGAATATGACTAAGACAGCAGAGGAAAGAAGAGGTGAAATGGAAATGAGTCAGATAACTTGGTGGAAGCAAGAAAGTGGAGCAGACAATTACCATGAAAATAATAGCTAAGCTTCTCCAAATGCTGTGAATCCTTGCAGATGTTGGGAAAAGAAAATGCTGAATTTTCCACCCTACTCAGGATGAGTTGATCGAGCTTTTTTAATTTAAATAGTGAAGAGTGGTTTCTTGAATTAGCAGAATTTGAGAATACCTCATGACTGCAAACCTTTGGGTTATATAAAGTAGGGGTTTTTCTGGCTATCTTTCTGGTCAGATTGGACTAGGAATCTGTCTTTGTTGATTTTTTCTCATTGCTGAGACAAAATACCTTAGGCCCACAGTTGGAGGCCAAAGCTCACAGTTTGTGGAGGTTTCAGTCCATAATCAGCTTTATTGAGCTCACAGTTTGTGCTGGTTTCAGTCCGTAATCAGCTGGGTCCAAGGCAGGGTGACGTGGTAGAGGGGCAACAGTTCATGGAGGTGAAAGACAGCAAAAGCAACAAGCACAAAAGGGGGGAAACAAGTCTTTCCCTCCCTTATATTGTATGCAGGCTACCAGCCCTAGAGCGAGTGTAGCACTCACATCCCTAACCCCAGCATTAGATAATCCATCAATCACAAACTCTAGATTGAGCTGCCTCTGAAAATGCCACCCCCCTATGACCACATGAGGCTTTGGGGGTACATCCAGACACAAACCATAACAAAATCGAAGACAGAAGACAGGAGGACTTTGAGTCATTATCAGGTAGACAGGCACGGGTTCAGGGTCCCCAGGGAAAAAAGGAGACTGTTACAGGGCACTGTAAATAGAGGTAATAGATTTGAACAAGTTCCATGAGGAGTACAGGCTGAGCAGAATGGCTGGGGAAGGTGCAAATCCCTACTTCCTTGTGCATCCTGGTGCATTTGGAGTGGGCTGCTCTCCTGTCTGCTCTACAGAGGAGATGTCTCTCTCTCCCCATGGACCATTTGAGGCACTGGAGTCTCAGTGAGTCTGAAAATCTGCATTTGTCTGAACTCAGGTCATTTGTGGTACTTGAGTTTCCTAGGCAGACAGTTAAATCCCTACCAGACTCCCTTAGGCTGGTACCCAAGTGTACACTTTATTTTGCATGAGTTTTGGGTCTAGCTGTTGCAGTTCTCATCACTTTGAAATAAAGGATTACAGTTTACAAAATTGCTACACACAAACGCACACACACACAGAATTTTATTCTCATGGTGGTCTTCTGATGTATGCCAAGCATGTATTTTTAATTTCATTCTTCTTTTCTTTTCTTTTTTCTTTTCTTTTTTTTTTTGACAGGATCTTGCTATGTAGTGCAGAGCCTGGCCTTGAACTTGCTTATGTAGCACAGATTGGCCTCCAACTCTTGGCGGCCCCCCAAGTGCTAGAATTATAGGCGTATGTCACCATGCCCAGTTTAATTCCATTTTATAGACAGGAAGATTGAAGCTTAGAGAAAGTGAACAATTTCCCAAGGATGTTTCCAATATCTAACTCTCCAAAAACGTGGGGAGTCCACTAGGTAGCTGGAACTTGGAGGTCTGGGGTGAAATGAAACCACTTTACTCTGAAGGCAGGATAAGATCATTCAGGAAGGAAGAAAGTGGTGAAAAGAGATGTCCTGGGGTCAAGCTTTAAGAGAGCCTCCTGCTAAACTCAACTGAGGGAAAAACTGTTGGAGAAGCATGAGGAAACCAAAGGTGTGGGATAGGGCCAGAGGTTTAGCTCCATGGCACAAGCACCTGCCTGGTAAACGTGAGGTCATGAGTTTGATCCCAGTTAAAACAAAAAACAAAAACAAACAGTATGGGATAGCAGGAACTGGAGAAGGGTATTTCAAGAGGAAAAAAACAGTTGCATTGTACCTAAGACTCCATAGACAGCAAAGAAGATGTAGACTGCACACTATCTTCAGAAATTCTAGGAGAAATCTATGGTATCACCAGGAATGGGGAGGTGAGGAGATGAGCCTAGTACTGGAGTCTGGTTCGGGTTTAATGTTGTGATCTGGTAAAGGTGATTTCCCTTGTCAGAGCCCCAGTGTTCTCATCTGAAAATGAAGGGGTTGAGCTATCAGCTCTAAAAGAGATTCTCTAACACAGTGCTGATTTATTTGTGATGGGAGCATTCAAATAATTTCTGCTAGCTGTTTAAAGTATACAGTTAATTATTGCTGGCCATAATTATCCTACTGAGGCATAGACTATCAGAAATTATTTCTCCTTTCTAAGTGTACCCCTGAATCCATTAACCATCCTCTCTCTCTCCACACATTTTCCAGCCACTGGAAACCACTATGATATTCTAAATCTATGAGTCTGATGGGCTCCTGAAGGTTAATTTTCAGATTTGATCATTTAGAGAAAATTCTAGAAATGAAGGAGTAGGGAGGATATTTTGGGGTTGACAGTTCTGGGTTCAGTTTTGCAGCAAGTTTTTTTCTTGCATTAGGGCATTCAGAGATGAGAGAGATCCTAAAAATCCCCTTTTTGCTTTTCTTTTTCCATCTTACTTTGTGTAATGGAATAAGTTGGCTTCTAGAGAATGAAAGAACTTACCTGGTTGATTGTTAGCTTCATAGATAAGAAGTATGAACTGGGCTCTTAACATCATCTCTGAGCAAAACAGTGGGCTGGCACCTCTGGGGTGCAGGCAATTTTGACCTGCATTGGGTCTGCTAAGACAGTTAAAATGAACCCTTTGTAGGACAACTGAGACTTATATTTATGTTTATGACATGTAAGTACAAAAACAGTGCAGAGAAACATGACTGTGAACCTTGAAAACCCAGAATTTTCACATAGGTAGAGAGGGTGAGGGAAAGAGCAAGGAACTCCTAAGGGGAGAGGTATGAGTCACACTGGTGTTGGGTGAGCAACTGGGAAGGTCTTGTTGAACCAGGTAGAATGTATGAAGAAAAATCAGAGAGATAGATGGATAGATTGGAATGTCAGATCTGGTTAGAGGGAGCACTGATGTGGCAGGTGAACCAAGAGATAGTATAGACATAGAGCATAGTCATTGATTTTCTGTGTATACACAGATAAGCAAAAGAAGTAACATGGGAAAATGGCTCACAGTTTCCTCCCTTCTGTTGTTACAACAGCACATGTGGGTACTGTTTGCTGTACCCTTCTCCCCAGGGGAAAAGATCAAGCACAAAGGAGACCTACGGCCCATGACTTGGGGGAGACATGACACCCACGATGGTGTGAACAAGACAGTCCTGGGTGAAAGTTCTTTGGAGGAAAGGGAGAGAACATCTGAGTTTGGAAATTACATAACGAAGCCCCTTCAAGATTTGAGAGAGAGGAGTTCACTTGAAATTCTATTTATTTTTAAGTATTTTTAAGTGTGTCCTTAATTTGAATTGGGTCACGTTTAGTGCTTATCCCTGGCTTAGGATCTTTAATTTGGTCCCCAAAACTCATCTCTTGGGAGAAAAACTGCCAAATGAAGTAAATACTTTCATTATTTTACTGGGAAAATTTATGGGCTATTTCATCCGAACTCTTTTCACAAATAGAAAAATATATCAGTTGGACAATGAAAATAAGTTTATATACAATAGGAACAAATTGAATGTAAGTGAAAACTGTTTATTCATAAAGTGAAGAATTATTGTATACCTCAAAAGAAGAATAAAAACTTGATAGTAGGTGGTGGGTGTTGGTGGCCAGGGAGTCATTCTTTAGAAAAGGCTTTCTTTTTTCTTTTTCTGTATCATTTTTCTAGAAATTTTATAACTTCTGGGTAACTTGTGATTATTTTGACTTAAGCTACATTGAAAATGCTGCCATACAGAAAGACACTTTCAAAGGTAATAAAAATTTGTTATGCATGTGAAAATCACATATGCTCATAACATGTTCTATTGGAAATTATAGAATGTGCTACCTCTTCATCTCTCTTGCTTGCTATACATAAAACCAAATGCTTTAGGTTTACTAAAACATGAACTCAGAGTTGTCCCCATGATATTCTTTAACTAGGAACTGTGGCGTTTATTGAGCTGAGTATAAACTTATTGTGAGATGAACAACTTACTATGTTGCTGAGAAGTGGTATAATTTTTTAAGAACTTTCATGATGGAAAGTCCTTGTTCTGGTTTAAATCTTGAATGACTCCCCTCTCCCACCACCAAACCCAATACATCAAAGGCTTGGTACCAAGCTAGACACTATTGGAAGGTGGAAGAAGTTTTGGAAGTGGGGCCTTGTGGGAGGCTCCTAGGTTAGTCAGGCACATCCTCAAAGGGAATTTGGGGACCTGGTTCCCTTTCTCTCTCTTTCACTTTCATGCCATGAAGACAGCAGCCACGTTCTTCCCCATGATGTACTACTTCATCACAGACCCAGAGCAAATGAGACTAATTGATCATGGACTAAAATCTCCAAAACTATGAGCCAAAATAACCCTTTTTTTCTTTAGAAGTTGATTATCTCTGGCATTCATTGTAATGATGGAAATCTGACTAACAGTCTTTAAGAGAGAAAGAAATATTAGGCTCACTCTCATCTTCAAACTTTGGACATTTTTCCTATTCAGAGTGATTTTTACTCCTCCACTGTCATTTTGGGCTGGCAAAACTCCTATTTAATTCTTTCAGATTAGCTTGAATATCAAACTCCTTGGGGAAGATTTTTTGATCTGTCTCACTGCCTTCCCCTCCCTCTGTTTGGTTCTCCACGTTTCCAAGTACCTGTATTTTTAGCTACCATCACACTCAGATGACTGCCATACCTTTGCACATTCTCTCATTACACTGTAGTTTCTCCTGAATGGAGACTCTTCTATATTTAGTGCCAACAGTGAAGATATTCAGTAAATTTGAGTTAGTCGATGTGTGTGCCGTATCACTTGGATAAGAATTGGGAAATCAACCATCAGGGGCGTAGAAAGGGTATTTGGGAACTACGTTAGTCAGCTTCTGATGCAATAATAAATGAGGTCTGTGGTTTACAATGACACATGTTCATTTCTTAGTCACATTGATGGGTGTTATGGGTAAATGAAGAATTCCATCCCAAGTGCCAGTGAGAATAGGTTCCACGTGTCTTCTCACAGCAGACCCTCGTCTCAAAATAGATGAAAATAGTATAATTAACTAAAATTTGCCATTAGAGTTAAAGATTCTTCTTAGAGAAAGATGGGGAAGTAGATTCTTCTAAGTGGGCAATAAAATGGGATGTTGTCTTCTTAGAAGGGGGAAATTGGGTAGTTGTAAATATAAAAATGCAATCAATTATAAGTACTTTGTCTTTTCTTGCCTATGTTGACTGGTGTTCAACTAAAAATGTATGTGGAACTCTTGTGTAACTAATAAATTTCTCTACACAACGCATATCATGCTGAAAGGACCTCCTCTTGGCATAGGAGCATCAGTACAATCCTCCAAACTGGTTGCCCAGAGACAAATTGCCACTAAGTCATATGAGGTTAAAGCCCAACTATCCTCCATATTTTGCCAGAGCCTGGGCTCAACTCCTAATGCTTAAAAGGGTCCCGTCCAGAAGATTGCCATCATGCTAGATTATGAAATCTCAGTTCCAGAAAGTGAGCTGAGAAGAGGTCAGAATATTCACCTGCATTCATTACTATTTAGGTATTGACCATGTCCAGTGGTCTTTGGTGGACTTCCATCCTGGACGAGCCCCCAAATTATGTTATGTCCAGAGGCCTGAGGCATAGGGTCCCCAGACCTCCCTTGCTGGGCTTGTCTCTCTCTCTCTCTCTCTCTCTCTCTCTCTCTGACGTAGAAAGAGGAAGAGGAGTCAGAAGCTTGGTACAAAGCAAAAGTAACTTTATTGCAGATATTGCAAGAATAAGCCACACAAAAGCTACTCCAGAGGAATGGAGGGTCTAGAGGTGGTACACAACTTAATCTTGGGCCTGTGGTCTCCTTTTATGGGGAATGGGCCACATTTCTACCCCCCACCTCAGGGGCCAACACTTGATTGATTGGATATTGGGCTTGCTGCCAGGAGTTTGAGTATTTGAGGCTAACAGGAATTTGGGTAGGTATGGCAACCTGCGGTAGGAGGGACAGAGTTGGCTGCACAGAGGAAAGTGTTAAACCACAATCTCTCAGTTGCACAAGAAAAGCCATAAAACTACATGAAAAACAGTTTGTCCTTTATAGCCACAGAGGGGCTGCTTTCTCTATCCTCTATTTTTAATTTTTTTTTATTTTAAAGAGAATAAAGCAAAACAATACAGAGCAGGGGAAAGCAGATCAGAACAAAAACAATGCAAGCAACACAGAATTTCAAAACAAGACAACAGGAAATCAACAGTGGCTACCATAATGTCTCTTGTTTTCTTCAAAATAGTTGTCCACATCTTCACACACAATGAATTCAAGCAAAACACAATAGTATAAAACTGATAACAATAAAAGAATGAAAGCATTACAGACCTTCAAAACCAGACCATAGGAAAATCAACAATGGCTACTGTAATGTCTCTTGTTCTCTTCAAAATAGATGTCCACACTGACACACATATTGACACCAAATAATATAGAACAGACTAAAACAATCAAAACAAAAGATAAAATCATTATTGGACTTCACAACAAGATGATAGGAAATCAGGAATGGCTATCATAATGTTTTGTTTCCTTCAAAGTAGCTATTCAAACCATCACCCATACCATCTCACTCCAGAAAGAATGGCCAGGATCAAGAAAAACACCAATAACAAATGCTGGAGAAGCTGTGGGGAAAAAGGAACTCTCCTGCACTGTTGGTGAGAGTGTAGACTGGTGCAACCACTGTGGAAATCAGTCTGGAGGTTCCTTAAAAAGCTGGAATTGGAAGTCCCACTTGACCCAGCTATTCCACTACTGGGATTATTCCCAGAAGAATTGAAAACATCATACCACAGTGATCTATCCTCTAAAAAGACCTGGGTCATTTAACTCTCCCCCAGGGTCCCTTCTGTCCCCAAAGAATAAAGGTGTGTTGTTCAGAGCATGCAAATCTGTTTTTATAGCTTGAAGAATATTATGAGATTTATGAAGAATTTCAAAGAAACGTGTCAGAGAAACCTGTCAGAAGTGTGCTGAGAACTTAACTGAAACTGGGAAAACTTAAGAAATGCTCCAGAATCATGGTCAACTCTACACAGGATGAATATTGTCACATTTACCCAGGGCCCCAGAATGCAGCCTTCTTTCAAAACAGGGGGTTTGTAGATGTAATTAGTTAAAATGAGGTTGGATTGGGTTAGGTGATCCCTACATCTAATGACTGGGGTCCTTGAATGAAGAGTCACAGAGATGCAGACACTCAGATACACAAAGGAAGAAAGCCATGTGCCAAAATAGGCAAATTGGAGTGAGTTACAAGTCAGGAGATAACCAGGATTGCTAGCAGCGACTGTCTTGGTCAAGCAGGAAGGGATACTTTCCTAGGACCTTTAGGGGGAAGCATGCTCTGCTGACATTAGATTTTAAGGCTGCGGAACTGTGAGAGAATTTATTTGTTATTTTAAAGCCACTTGTTTTGTGATAATTTGTTTTGGCAGCTGTATTGGTTAGGCATTTGTAGAAGAGTATATATATATATGTTTGCTTTTAATTGATTGGATTGGCTTACAGGATTAGAGCTACATAGTCCACAATAGCCGTCTGCAAGCTGGCAATCTAGAAGATCCAGCAGCTCTCAGTTCAAGAAGCTGCGAGCCACAGAGCAAGAGGAACCAGAGATGCTACTTGAGGCTGGTGACCGGACAGCCCCTTAGAGAGTCTCTGATGTGTGGCTGAAGTGGAAGACTGAGGAAGTTGGTGTCTGATGTCACAGGCAATGGCATCCACAGAAGACGCACCTGCTCAAGCAGAACTGAACTTACAAGCTCGGGCTAACTTCTTCCTTCTTCGTTTTGTTGTGACCTAGCTGCAGTTTCACAAGATAGTGCCAACCACAATCAAATTGGGTCTTCTGCTCTCAGTTTGCTTGTTTACATGTCAATCATCTCTGCAAACATCCTGTAGACACACCCAGAATTTTGCTGTATTAATCTCCTAAGCATCTCTCAGTATAATCTAGTTGACAAGATTAAACATAACAGCAGCCCTAGGAAATTAATATAGTCTTCAACATTTCAAGTCATCTTTTCTTTGTTTCTATAATGTTCCTTACCCAATCTTGTCTTACTTTGGATGTCTGGATTTTTTTTTATAGCCAATTCCTTGGATTAGACATTACCTTAAATTCTATTTTTTAAAAAATCTCCATTTCACTATGATGCATAAAAATTACTATGTGATATCTTTTGCTAAATGAAGGTATACTGTGAGTTTTCTTGTTTCACCAAAGGTTGCCAAGTTAGTCCTTTTTTTTGGATAATGAATAATGTTTAAAGATCCTCATCTTTTTAGTGTGATGTTGGGAGAACACTGCCTCGTGCTATTCATATTTCAGATGACAATGAGGTCTATACTGGTTGGTGTCTGATTCCATTGAAATGATACTTCCTGGCCCAGCCAATCTACTATTTTCATGCAATTCTAATTAACAACATTGCAACAGAAA
>RJWM01012008.1:0-57889 GCA_004363535.1 Dasyprocta punctata
GCAATGACATTTTTATAGAAATAGAAAGAAAAGCCCACCCTAAAATTCATACAGAACCACAAAGAATCCACAAAGGTCAAAACAAAAAAGTCAAAGAATAAAACTGGGAATATCACACTTTCTGACTTCCATATTTATTACAAAGTTATAGTGATTAAAATAGTATAGGGGTGGCAAAAAGAACGAATGGGATAGGCAATCTGGAAATAAACTCACACATAGAGGATCAACAGATCTTTTGTGCTAAGGTAATAGGACAGGTTACTGTCTTCTAAAAACAATGTTGGAGAAACTGGATATCCACATTCAAAATGCAATATTGAAACTATCTTATACCATACACAAAAATCAACTCAAACCGAATATCAGATATATGATATGAAATTAATGATAAATCTTCATGACATTGGTCTTTTTTTTTATTACTTTTTCTGGCACTAGGGATCAAACTCACAACCTCGCGCCTGCCAGACAGGCACTTTTGCCACTGAACCAAACCCCCAGCCCTGGATATTTTGAAGCAAGGTCACACTATGTAGCTCAGGCCAGCCTCGTGCTTGCGTTGTACCCCAAACTGGCCTCGAACTCACAATGCTCCTCCTATCTCAGCCTCCCAAGTGCTGGGATTAAAGGCATGTGCCACCATGCCTGGCTTTCTTGACAGTATCTTACTGGATATGATACCAAAATCACGGGTAACAAAGGCAAAATTGATAAGTTGAACTACGTTAAACAAACAATGAAAATATTTCTGCATAACAAATGAAGCAGTTGAAAGAGTAAAATAGTAACTTCTTAAACTGGAGAAAATACTTGCAAGGCACTTATCTGACAAAAGTTTAACATTCAAAATATATAAGAAACACATACAGTTCAATACCAAATTAGGTAATAACCCATTTGGCAAATGGACTAAGGTCTCAACTAGACATTTATCCAGAGACTTCATACAAATGGCCTATAAGTATATGAAAAAGTGTGAAAAGTCGAAATGACAGTAAGAGTTCCCTTCATGCCTGTTAGAAAGGTTTTAACAGAAAGACGAGGAGACAAGTGTTGATGAGAAAATGGGGGGAATTGAAACTTTGCACACTGTTGATGGTAAGGCAGAATGATCCAGCTACTATGGAAAATAGTATGGTGGTTTCTTTAAAAGTTTAAAAATAGAAGTACCATATGATTCAGCAATCCTATTTCCAAGTACACATCCAAAAGAATTGAAATCAGTATCTTGAAGAGATATCTGCTCTCTCACATTTACTGAAGCATTATTCACATTACTCAAGATGTGCAATCAACCTAAATGTCCACTGAAGGATGCCTAGATAAAGAAAACATGGTTTGTATACCTATTATTCGGTCTTAACAAAGTAACAAAATTTGTCATATGAGCCAATGTGATTGAACCTTGATGGAACTACATTAAGTTAAATAAGCCAGCCCCAAAAGGACAAAATACCAGATTTCCACTTACAAGAGCTGTCTAATAGAGTCCAACTAATAAAGGAGAGTCACTCTTCATTCGGTACAAGATTCAGCTATGCAAGATAAAAGCGTTCTAGAGATCTGATGTACAGTGGCATGAGTACAGTTAATGATACTATATTATATACTTAATTTTTTTCAGGAGAGATCTCATATGAAACATTCTTACCACAATAAGCAAATAAAAAGAAAAAATAAAGCATAATGCTTACAGTGTAAAACTGTAGTAGCATATCTGCCAAAGAGAAAAAAATAAACTTACTTTCTATTTTTCCAAAATACAATGCCTTAAAAAACCTCTCTAAAATGTAATGTTCGTATGTCAATCAATAATTAATCAAAAATTAATTCCAGTGAAAAATATGCTGTGGAAACGGTCTTCTTCAGGAATGGTTCAGTCAGTGCCAATCTATTTCATTTCCAAATGCCTGTGTCCGGCTCTGGTTTTGATAAAGAAGGCTCCCCAAACTGTAGTACTCAACTTGATTATACTGTTAGTTGCTTAACATTGACAAAGAATTTGGTTCAATTTCAAATGTCTGATTTCATGTCTTCGAGTAGTACTGTGGAAATCAGCATTTCACAGTTTAGTCATGTGTTCTCAGAAGGCAAACAATATGGAACTCTTTCTCTAGAACAAATAATTTACAGTCTGTGAAACCAGAGTCAGCTAGAGCAGGGTTGGCCCTTACCATTAACATTTTACAGTCATTATTTTCCTAACAAACACATTTCACTGGGGTCATTTAATTAATGACGTTTGTTTTAAGAATAAGCATTAAAAGAGCAGTAAAAGAGTAATTAATCCAGGAATGCATGGATACATTCAGCAGAGAAGATTATATTCTGTAGGCAGAAAGAATTCTTCTATAAATATTTCTAATTTAACTTTTCCAGAAAACAAATGAAAAGAAACTGTTGTTCAATATTTTATAAAATAGGATAACTTCAGTTTTGGGCCAATTTTTCCATTCCTTTATTTCTTTTTAAAACTCTCAGTTGAGGACAAGTATGATTTTTTTTAGGATATCTGCTACTGTGGATACCTGTGTAACCATCTCAACAAACTAGGGGAATTTGTGGAGAAATGAGAAACCACTGCTTTTTTCCTTTGGTCAAACCCGCTGTTTAGGGTTAGTACTTACCCAGACCTTCAGTGAAATCTTGGGCAAATTCATGATCCAGCTGGTCATGCACAGTTAATGAAACATGCCCAGCGAGACAGCTCCGTATCAAAGTACTATCATCCATCAGATCCTTCATGACACCTGAGAAGCCCAACTACTTGGAAATGAGGTGAGAAAGAGACGCTGTGACTTCTCTTAGTTGGGGAGGGAGTCCCAGAGAACACCAATTTCTCACAAAAATCTTTTTATCTTCAGGTTTCCTCTCAAACTCCCAAACCTTTTCTGTGATATATGTGGCTAAAGATGAACAATCACAAAACTGCTCTTTTGGCTACCCGCTTTGACATTCTGCATATTTGTGGTACCTCAGTTAGGGTATAATAGTTATTATTTTGGATCTTCAGTGACAGAGTCTAAGAATTTTGTTCAACTTTTTACTTCATTATTCATAAAATTCCAGGAGAAGTGGTTCAGCTCAACCCACTGGCATCACTCTGAACATGCTACAGTTATCTTTGGTGTTTTTAGCTTTATGTTCCAGGACTTGTCCCAGCTTTTCAGATATTTTCATAAATATTTATCTCCTTTAGAAACTTTAGAAGCTTTTGCTTTTAAACCTGCATTTTGATCAATTTAAAAATAAATGCATGGCTTCTTTACCCCATTCTTTTAAATCTTCATTTGTACTTTGGTTCATTGTTTGTTTATTCTTCTATACACTTGGCAGCACAGACTTTCAGGGAGTCTTCCTACTGACCCTGCAAACATTCTCTTTCCTTCCCTCTTTTCTCCCTTTCTTCCTTCCTTTCTTCTTTCCTTCCTTCCTCCTTCCTTCCTTCCTTTTCTCCATTCTTTCTTCCCTCCATCTCTCCTTTCCTCCTTCCCTCCCTCTTTTTCCTTCCCTCCCTTCATTTCTTCCTTCTTTTTAACTTTATTCCATTTAGTATCTACTATGTACTGGTGATGATACTAAGTATTTTGGTCTGTCCTATTCCATAAAAATACAACACACACAACTTTTTCTTGATCTTATGCTTTCCCTTAGCTTCCACTTTAACTTTCTTCTCTTGCTTTCTTTTAATTTGCATTTAAACTTCATAGCCCTAAGTTGGCCTTCTTCAGCACATTTTCTTCAGCAGTTATATTTCAGAAGTCATCCTTTCCCAGCAGCTGTGTTTTCTTCTGAATGACCTAAGTTTCTGGCTTATGGAGAGTCTATTCATGTCCAGTAAGGATCTTCTCAATGTGCTAGAGAAGCTTATACATGTATTGAAAGGATCATGATCTTTGTTGGTTTTTTGAAGGCTTTGATCATCTGATATGTTCATAACCAAAGAACCCAATTCTTAGTCTTGAAGTTCAACTGTATTCTCTACATTTTTAGACACATATAGCATGGGGTTAGCACCATTTTTGAGCAACTGCTATCATTTCAAGTTCCACTCTTTGGTTTGAAGGTGCCTGCCTCTCACAACGTTTTATGGAAAATAATATGACATATTTCAGAATAAAACAAAACATTCTGTTAATCCATAACTCTCTCCAATTGTTGGCATATTGCAAGCTATTTCACAGCCAATATTTTTATAAGTCTTTTCAACTTCGCATCTTTATCTCCAGTTTCCTCTTAAACTTTTCTAATACAACTTTTGTACTTAATTCTGTACCTACACTTTTTCCTTGCCAAAGTGCTTATTGCTAATTCCAATTCTGCACCCTATTTTTCTTTTTGGCAATATTTGGCACTATTGAATATCTTTAGTTGTAGAAATAAGATCTTTCGTGTATCTCTCATTTTATTCTCACTTTTTCTTTCTTCTTCTATCTTCATGCTCATTCCCCTTTAGAAGTCCTTCTTACTCTTACCATTCTCTTACTCTTACCATTCCTCAAACTTTGTACTTTCTTATGAACCTTACATGTTCTTGCTCCAAGCTTTCTAACTTGATATTTTTATTCTAAAAAGTTACTCATTATCTTAAATACTACCAAGTCTATCTTCCCCTTAAATGATTGTTATGAGCTTGTCTACTAACCAGTTGTCAATAGGATACATTCACTTGCACAGCCAATGAAACTTTAAACTTGTCCCAAACAGTGGAAGTGTCCCATCTTTCAAGCTTTTTATTTATCTGATTGTTCAAGTCAGATATCTGGGCTTCCTTTCTCTTAAACCCACATCTAATTAAATCTCAAGCTTTATTAATTCTGCCTTTAAATTCTTGCCCTGTATTTGCATTGCTGCTACACTTACTCTGCCTCCAGTTGGTTGAGAATCTTTTTGGCTTGCTGCAGCAGCTTCTCAACTCATCTCCATGATTCCCGTACTGCATTCCCTCCTAGACACGCTTTACATTGCAGCTAGAGAGATCTCCTGAGGTCTTCAGGGTCGGGCAGTTTCTACAGCACCCTTGCTCTCAGAAATGACTAACTCCAACCACCAGATGACTAGCTTCTAGCTTTATTACAGTTCATCTTTCTTACTAAAAACAAGAGATTCAAACAGAATGGACATCTGTTTCATATGATTATCTTCTTGGAAACATGATATTAACACTGAGAGCTATGAGTTACTTATTAAACATTTTAACTCGAAGAACTTGCCCATGTGGGGATTATACAAGGCATTATTTTCTGTGCACAAGAAAGCAAAGGATATAACTCCCAGAACAGAGATAGAAAAAAGCATGGGTATACAGTGTAAAAACAGATAAACCTTCACTGAGAGAGAAAGAGAGAGAAAAGAGAGAGACAGAGATGACAGAGAGACAGAGATGACAGAGAGAGAGAAAGGGAGGAACTGAGAAAGGAGACTTAACTGCTTATAGCTATAGTGTATCTAGTCTCAAACCCTCAAGGCTCAAACACTCTTTCAGCTTGCATGATTTACCTTTGAGAGTATAATTTCATGTAATGGCTCGGAGCTCCCTGGCTTGTGTGTTGCAGAAATGTACTATGATATTGACCCGTAAAGCCCTGGGGCAGCTGGAGTCCCCAGGCTGATTGCTTCCTGCTACAAGCAGCCTAGTCTGTATTCCCCAGGGTGCTGTATAAATATTATCATTTTCCATCTGTGCCAGGATATGAAAAAGATTTAAAAACACTATAATAAATTTCTCCTTTTTACTTAGGTCAGCTCAAATGAGATTCTATTTGCCACTGAAAGCTTTCATTAAGACATCTTTCCAAATGTAAATCTGAACTGATTCTTCTCCTATGTAAAATGGATGCCCTGTTTCTCTAATTACTTCAGGGTAAAGTCCAGACTCCACAATGTAAAATATAAAGACTTGTATAGTCTGGCTGTCTTACTATTCACCTTCTTCTCTTGCTACCACAACTATGCCTCTGTGAGACTCCTGAAGACAGGGAGATGGTGACATGTTGCAGTGTATTTGTGAATCTGTGTGGACACAAGGCCACGCATTGCAACACTTTCTCCCCCGCCATCTGTCCTTTGCTTGGTTAGTACCTACAAATATTTGAATGAAAGTTTCCCATTCAAATTTCACTTTCTTTTAATTTTTTTTTTTGTGTTTTTTTAAAATTAATTAAGCTTACTGGGACGTGTTAGGTATACAAAATGATCACCTTCATTATAGAAAATTTGTACCTGTACATGATATAACTTGATCTCTTTATTTTTCTATTCCCCTACCCTCATTTACTTACCCAACGTCTGTTTTGAAAATTGTTAGTGTATATCTTATTTAATATTGTGCTCTCAAAATCTCGCACATGGGAGATCAACAGTAAGTATTATGGGGACAACGTTGTCAATAATCCTCATATTTGTCCTTGTTCAATTGCTTCTTCCATCCATTTTACATTCTAAGCCTCTCTACTCTCTTTAAGCCCTTTCCTCACATCCACTATTCATATATTCTCCTTTTCTATCCAGATGAAGACCTGAACTTTTCGTGTGCATCCTTCCTCCACTGCCTGTTCTTTCATACTCAGTTACCTCATCTAAGACCAGTTTCATTCAGTTTCTAAGAATGAGGTGCTGTATTTCCTGTTCAGGGCCAATCCCATTCCTACTTCCTTTAGTCCATTCCATTCTCACCTTCATCAGGACAGCCATCTTCTATCTATCTTTAAAATCTTTCTTGACTCAGTCCCCTGATTTTATGATGTATTACTAATTTTCCTATCTTAAAGATTCAGATTTTCCTATCTTAAAGATTCTTTGCTCCAGGAACTTTAATTGCTTAGAATTTTTGAAAATTTCTCAATTTGCAGTGAACTTGCCTTAAAATATTTCCTTCCATATGGAATTAGCCACTCTCCCTCTCTATTAAAATACAGTCATAGCCATCAAGATTTATCCTCAGTGCCACTGTATCCATGACATCCTTCTTTATTTTGTGCACTGGGAATTAAACTTATGGTCTTTGTACTGAGCTACATTCTCACCCGTATTTTCCATGTTTTGTTTTGAGCCAGGACCTTGATAATTTGCTAAGCTAGGTTCAAGTTTATGATTATCATGCCTCACCCTCCCAGGCAGAAACACTTTCTAATATCGCAAATGAATGTAATTAGTGTTTTCTTGAGTTATTTGTTGAAATTTATTTCATATTATAATTGCTTGCTTATTTATATTAATACCTAAACCACTGTAACTCCAATCCAATTCTCCCTAGAATGTAAACACAAGAATGTAAACTTATTAAAGGTAGAGGCTGCATCTTACTATTTTTAAATAATATTTAGTATCAAGTAGAAAAATAAGACAAAGTGGTATAAAGATGAAATTTAATATTTACTATTTACTATGTTCTAAGTTTCCAAAACAATAGCAATTTGCATGATGATCAAATTATTACTAATATTATCCCATTACAGAAACAAAGCAGGGTGCAAAATGTATATATCTGTTATAAGGCAAATATAACTCCACTATCCTTTAGCAGTTAGATATTGAAAGTCACATACATTCCTTAGTTTCACCTGTAGTAATCCCCTATTTCAGGTCTTTAGTTTGTACAATTTTAAGAAAACTTAAATTATCTCCTTGTCCTCCTCTTTTGTATTGTCATATATTCAATAAATGTCTGATAAAGTAAGTGGAATATTTTCATGTCAGGGTACAACCACAGATAAGGTTACAAAACAGGCTGTTCTCATGCACCTTCCAAATTTCTAATTTAGTCCTAAACTAAAGCTGTGCCATGTGCTACCTTGGGGAGTGTATTGAACCTGCCTAGGAAATTCAGAGTCAGGGGAAGAATGAGGTAGATATTTCAACACTTTACCTCATCATTTCTTTAATTCATTTCATTGTTTCGAAAATTGCACTGGTGGTAGATTAGGTAAAACTCTTGAAGTCATAGGCGTAAGTAAGGGCTTTCTAAACAGAAACCAATTTGCACAGGAAACAGTACCAAGAATCAACAAATCGATCCATATCAAATTAAAAATCTTCTGTACTGCAAATTAACCAACAAAGTGAAGAGACAACCTACAGGATAGGAAAAGTGTTTTGCCAGCTATTCCTAAGATAGAAGACTAATTTCTAGAATATATAAAGAACTCAAAAAACCCACACCTCCCAAAATAAAAGACCCAATTAAAAAAATGGCCAAATGAAATGATCAGGTACTTCACAGAAGTACAAATGGCCAATAAATTCATGAAGAAATATTCAACAACACTTGCCATTAGAGAAATGAAAATTAAAACAACACTGAAGTCCCATCTTACTCCAGAAAGAATGGCCATTATCAAGAAATCAAATATTAACAAATGCTAATGAGGCTGTGAGTGAAAAGAAACCCTCTATGTTGTTGGTGGGAAGGTAAACTAGCACAATCACTATAAAAAACAGGCTGAAGACACCTCAAAAAAACTAAACCTAGAAAACCCACTTCTCAGGCTGGAGATTTAGCTCAGTGGCACAGCACCTGCATGGCAAGCACGAGGTCCTGAGTTCAATTCCAGGAATTAAAAAAAAAGTTGAGCCAGCTACTCCCCTTTTAGGATTTCCCCCCAAACAATTAATATCATCACATTATGGTGAAACATGCCTACCCATGTTTATAACAGCACAACTCATAACAGCTAAATCTTGGAACCTGCCTACATAGATCCAGGGTGAATGGACAAAGAAAATGATGTTACACACAATGAAGTACTACTCTGCCATAAAGATAAACTTGAGTCATTTGTTGGAAAATGGATGTACCTTGAGACCATAATATAATGTGAAATAAATCAAATGACTGAAATATTGCATAGCTTCTCTTATATGACAAACACAAATCATAAAGAAAGAGTAAAATAAAATAGGAAAAAAGAGATGTATCTTTCTCAATAGTGAAGGAGCTCCTGGCAGGAGGGAGAGGGGGAAAGGGAAAGAAAAGAAGATGAAAAAAGAAATTAAAACGTGTTATTACAAGTAATAACTTTACACAAGAAATATACATTTTATGTACTGCAGACACTTATTAATAAAACTTATAAAGCAGTAGCACTGGTGACAGAAACCAAAAGTAAAACAGTGAAGAACGGAGTTACATATTTCTAATTTGATGCCTTTTCAGTTACTATGGTTATATACTAAAGTATGCCACCTGTATTTGAGGAAAACAGCCACTTACTAAGCTGATGTTGAGACAGGATGCAAGGAGGATAGCTTACTTCTTTCCCACAAACTATAGAGCTTCAGCTGGCATTTCCAAAGGCTGAGAGCTGAAAACATCTGCATACTTGCTCACATCTGGCAGCTGTGACTAGCTATCAGGTGACTTAAGTTTCTCTCCGTCGGGAACTTTCATTGTGGCTCTGCACATGGGCTGGAAGGGATTTGCATGGTGTTTGGCTACCTTCCAAATGTGGCTCAAGAGAAAGAGAGAAAGGGAGATGCCGACCTTACCTCTTGATCAAAGTGTTGGTGTCATATGGTAATAAGAACACTTAGGAGGACATAACTATTGGTGTAGCAGTCTCTGGCAAATATTCTGATATACTGACTAGAAATTGATTTCTTACTGTCTTTTTTTTTTTGAAATTCTGTATTACTTCTACCTTTTTTCTTGTTTTGCTTTTTTAAAATTAAAAAAATAAAAGATTCAAACCATAAAAAAGAAAAGAAATACTCTGCCAGAGAAGGGATCTATACACATTTGGTATTTCTGTAACCCATTTCAAAGATATTAAATGTGTGCTTTAAATTGTAGTTTTCCTGACATAAAATGATAAAAATCAAAGGTGATACCCTTGACCAATTTATATCTTAAGGCTGACATTTTAACAATATGTCTAATAGTTGTTCTACTTGCATCAAAAATGATGACTCTATTTTAGGTTGCATCCAAAACGATACAGAAAGGAAATGAATTCTTGGGCCTTTTGAATTGCCATGAGTTTGGTATTTCAAAACTTATATTGCCTCTTTTCCCCAGGATGATTCTATTTCCAATATTTATTTTCCCAAGAAGGTATTTCCTTCTGCAAAATGTTTTTGATCATTAAATAAAACAAAAGAGCTGAGATGTTTTGTCCTTTGGCACTTAGTTTGACATCATTCTTTTTAACTCAAATATGCTTTTTTAGTTTAAAATTAAAATGTTAATGATTCCACCCATATTCTTTCCATATCTGTCAGAGGACCAGACTGAAGAAAACTACTCATAAGGTCACAAAGTCAGATTCTGGCCCAGTTAAAGAATCAGCCAAATTTGTGCTCTGGAAAGAAATAAGCTCAGTCCATTACTCTTTAAAAAAAAAAAAATCACAACTTTTCTATTACTTTTCAGCCCTCATTTGAAGACTGAAGTATCTTGAAGATTTTTGGTCCAGAATTAGAATTACTGTGCTAAATACTGAGGACTTTCTGTTAAGGTGACTTAAATGTATAAAAGAAATGAATTAGTATTTATAGGACTCTTTTCTTCAAAGTAGCTATGGGTTGAAGGAGTGGTTAGCAGAGTCACACACACTGGAATGAAAGAGAACAGGTAACCTGAATAAAAGGAAACTAGCTAATGTCAAGCACCAGCTATCTCTCCCTTAACCAGATGCATTATCTGCATGGTCCTGATTTAGACATAGATGAGAATTATAAAACTACATGGAAATATAAGAATTGCTGACCAATTCGGAGAGCTGCAAGAACATTACAGGGTTACATAACTTCAAGCAGAGAAACTGCACTAGAGGATGACAAAAGAATGGCAGCAGAACAGCTAACCTTGTGTGTGGAGCTCAAATTGTAGGTAAATCCTGGTCATGAAAAATAGAGGTGCCTAGGAACTAGGCCTTTTACTGACAATCGTTAATCGTCACTAGACTTGAATTTTGTGGAAAGGGCCAAGAGTTTCAAGCATTTTTCCAGCACAATCTTGTATACGGAGGAGGATATTTGTAGCAACAATCACCTTTTATTACCACAGAATGATGATAATATCACTACATTTCTGAAATTCTTGTTTCTATGATCTAAGAAAATGGGGTGATTCTGTATGATTTATGATGTGTTTCATCATGAAATGTATTGCATGGTGCTCAACAGTTATTTTCTTATGTAACTAAAATCTTCTTGCTTGGCTTAAATGTCTCTATATTTTGAAAAACAACACCCACAAGTATCTTGATGCTTTTTTTTTTTTTTTTTTTTTTTTTTTTTGGCGGCACTAGGGATTAAACTCATAGCCTCATGCCTGCCAGACAGGCACTTAAGCCACTGAGTCAAGCTCCCAGCCCTAGTTTTTTTGAGGCAGGGTCACACTATGTAGCTCAGGCCAGCCTTACGCTCACGTTGTAGCCCAAGCTGGCCTCGAACCCACAATGCTCCGCCTACCTTAGCCTCTCGAGTGCTGGGATTGAAGGCATGCGCCACCACACCTGGCTCTTGATGCTCTTTTAAGAATAACTTCCGTGTTTACAGTTTAAAGAACATGATCAAAGAAATGAAGTATTTAGATATAAAAGGAGGCACAAACTAATACAGAGAAAGAAAGAGATAATGTACAAAGAAGTGCTTTGGTTTTTGACTGCAAAGCAGTGAATAAATACAAAGGTAGTGGTAGTTGGGGGAATCAGGATGGAGTGTTAACTTGACGGGCTTAGACTCTGCCCAGGGGAGAGGTGGAACACATTTCTGGGTGTCTCTGAGTGGGTGTTGAGGTGCAGCCATGAGGTCTATGTCTGGTTCCTGGCCTCTTTCTCTATGGCATGTTCCCTTGCTCTGCTTCCTGTCCACCACGAACTGAGTGTCCTTGCTCCACTACACCCTTCCACGATGACACTGCTGCCTTGAAGCCAGCTGATCATGGATTGAATTTCTCAAAACCATGAGCCAAGCATTGTGCCTCAATGCTGGAAAAGCTGACTAATGCAGTTGTTGCAAGTAATATTGTTATTTGCTGGGCAGGTTGGTTAATGCAGATCAGTGCTGTGAGGAAGAATGTTCTAGACTATTGGTAAGAAGTCTTTTTTGGGATGAATTGATTAACTGTCTTTTAAAATTTCCTGCTAAGGAAGTGCATGCATTTTAAAAGGAATAAGCAAGTGCTAGTGCATTTATTTTCCATTTAACCCTCTGTGTTAGTTTTCTCATTCATTATTTTCCCACAGTTCTTTTAATATAAGCCTTAATGGAGTTTGTTCCTAATCAGCTTTTCACAGAGCAATATAAAGACAACATTACAGGGCACACATATGTCAGAAAAGAGTCTCCTTTTCTCATAGCAGTAAGTAAATAGATATCAGACAATTACAAATCCAAAAACGTAATAATCATTAAATGTAGCACATCAAGGTAATTATGTAGCAGAACTAATTACTGTTCAGGTATTTCATACTCTTATCAAATGATTGAGGTTTCAAATGATTTCTGTCTTGAGTATAGTTGTTTAGTAACTAGAGTAGATTAAAAAGTAAAAAAAATTAAATCTATAAAGCAAAAGCTTAGTTCTTAAAATGCATTAGTTCTATTTCCCATCACCTAAGCTGCTCCACTTGTAACTACAAGAGTAGATGGCAAAGTAAAGAGGAGCCCCAAATTTGGAAGCAGAATAGACTGAATTTTAAGCTCTGACCCCCCGTTCTGGGACTTTGTAGCTACAAGATTTGGGGCAGACTGCAGAAATTTTCTAAGCCTCATTTTTCTCATCTAGAAATAATAAAATCTGTTCTTTTTGCTTTATGAGATTTTGGAGAGGATTGAGTTAAGTGTGAGAATGAGAACAGATTTTATAAGGAAAAACCGGGGCTCTGACTCTTGCGACACCTGAGGGGCATAGGCATGATATCCAAACTCCATCGGATCCCACTGAATGTACCCAACTATTTCTCACTTAACAATATCCTACCTCTGTTGCACTGAAGAAGAAACATAAATCAGTCTTATTCAATAAATTTATATGGACTGAAATTCATATCCAGAGGAAATATGATTCACCTGATGACTTGAGCAAAAATAGGAAGATTCCTATAAATATATGAAATTTTATACATATTACACAAAATATATGAGAAATAGAAGAGGTTAGATTTAGCACAGCACCTTATGGTCTGTATGCCTACTGCTTAGCTCTTTATTGGTTTCCCTGATTTCATTCAGATCTTAGGGACAAGAACTGCATGTCATAGCCTCACCTGGTCTAATTTATTGAATCGTGTAAAATGTATGTCTCATCTTCAATTGAGTAAAGTGCTGAGGAAATTGTGTTGACTATGTTGCATATAGCAGAAGTGTTGATGCTAAGAGCCAGTGTAATTTAAGCAAATGGTTATGTTTGTATAGTAGCAAAACTAATGCTTTCTGACAGTTGCACTGGTCTTTATTTTAGCCTTGATTTTCCCACTTGCAAACATAAAGTAGACTATCTAAGCTGCCCTACAAGGACGTTAAAGATGTATGATGAGTTTCAATCCTTAAGAAGTGAGTAAACTCAAGTTCAGTCTTGGAAATACATTTGGGCTCTCTTTTGCTATTGTTCATAGATGTTGTCACACACGTGGAAACCTTTACATTTTCCCTTAAACGGCTATCAAAAGGTAAGTATTCATAACAGCCTAGGACATTTTGGACTTTGAATATGACATAAAAATGAGAAATTTCATCACATTAAAGTTGAAGCAATGAGATATATTGAAAACAGCCATAATGGCAGTCAATATCCACATAATACCTGTACCTGCCTTTTTCCTGGGACCTTGGACTATGTAACTTCTTTGATCCTTATTTGACTCTGATGATAAAAGAGAGTTTATAAATGCAGCCACTGAATCAAATGATTTTTACAAGCCTGAAGATCTATGATTATAATATGGCAATAATGATTTTAACCAATGGCTCAGGGGCTACTAGAGTAAAAATCAACATCTTCCAAAGGCTTAATACCCTTTCCTCAGAGACCACTGAAATATCATCCTGAGGTTATATTCTTCTGTGTGAGGTTAATTGATTTAATGACAATTTATTAACTTATCTTCAGTGTGCTGAGTATTCTCTGAGAGCAGAGGTGGGGACAGGAAAGGGATATAAAGATGAATACGGCATGGTGGCTTCTCCAGGGGATGTTTTCAATTTAGAGAGCAAGTAGACACTAACAAATGATTATAGAAGAGTGTGATAAGTATGATAATGGCCATTTCACAGGGAACTATGAGAACTGAGTGGGCAATAGAACTCTGCGGTATAGGTTGCACTTGCATAATAAATTTTTTAGACAGTTGATACTGCAGTGTGGTGTGATGGAAGAGCCACTAGTCAGGACAACCAGGTTCTGCTTTTATCAGTTTTAATTTCTGCCCATACTACCTATTTAGATATAACCTGCAGCAAATCGCTTTAATCTTTCCATCCAGAAAATGATGGCATTTGTATTAGGCAGTTCAAACTCTTTGACTCTCTAGCAGTCATAGAATCCCTTGCTGCCTTTGACCAATTTACATCTTAAGGCTGACATTAGCTATAACAAAATATCGAAGATGGGTCATTTATAAAGAGCAGAGATTTATTTTCTAACAATTCTGGGGGCTAGGAATGAGGTGCCAGAAGATGGGGTTTTCTGTGAGGGCAGCCTGTGATTTCCAAAATGGTACCTTGCTGCAGCCTCCTCTGGAGCCAATGCCTCACACAACAAAAGGGACATCTCTTATAAGCTCTTTTTTAAAGTCCTCTAATTCCATTCAAGAGGGATCAAGCCCTTAGGATTTAATCACCTTTAAAAATTCATCTCTTAATACTATCACATAGGCCACTAACATGTGAATTTTGAAGGGCACATGTTTAAACTCTATCACATGCCAGTTGTCTATATGATAATCATTTGTTCTGCTTTCTTGATAAAATGGAAAATTGGTTTTATTTTGGATTGTGGTACTCTGATTAAAACTTGATTCATGGATATATTTTCCTCCTAGTTGTGATCTCATGACCACACCACACTGTAGCCAATGGGAACAAAATGAAACTCTCTGCTTTCTGGATATAACCACTGCATTTCTTACTTTTCATTTCCTTATTCCTGCCTAGAGCACAGTAAAAAAACTATGGATGTAAATGCCACAACTAACATGGAGAGAAGGAAACAATAAAAAGCCTGAATCTTTAAGGTAATCTCTAGACTACATTGGCCCTGAAATGCCTGCTTCTGGTTGTAATCTGGTTTCTATTATAAGCAGCTAGACTCAATCTTCACTGATATAGACCCCTAACTTTAGCATTACAAGACAGTTCTAAATTCAGAGGCTGGATTAAACATGACTAGTTCTATATATTAATATCTGAGTGTGTATGCATGTTTCCATCCAACTTGATAGTTTGGTCAGACAACTCAGAAGTAGTTGTGACACTTTTGGCCTGCTTACAAATGACAATAGCCAGAATTTTCTTATATTCTTCTTCTATAATATTTCTTATCTAATTTCTTTGTACTTCCATTGTCTTACTTGTGAGTTGGATAGAATAAAAGCATCCCATAGGATTATTCTGAAGATTAAATTAGTTGACACCTATAAACTACTAGAGCAATGTCTGACATATGATGTCTGAGTTATTTTATGCTGCTATAATGGAATATTCAGGGCTGGGCAATTTATAGGAAACAGAAATGCATTGGTTCATGGTTCCAGAAGCTGGGAAGTCCAATGTCAAAGTGCCGACATCTGGTGAGGGATTTCTTGCTGCTTCAAAGCTTGGCTGGACACAGTTCATGGTAAAAGTGCAAAAAGTGACAGAGAGTAAGGGAGATGACACCTCACCTGCGAGCCCCCTTCTGGGATAACACATATGTCCGCTTATGAAGGCACAGCCTGCATGGGCTAATCAGCTCTTAAAGGTCCCACTTTTCAGTATGGTCACAGTGGTAATTATATTCCAGCATGAATTTTGAAGGACAAAAAGTGGCCAAGTCATAGCTTTCTGCTCATGGTTCCCCAAAATTCAAGTGTTTCTCACATACAAAATTCATTCTATTTCCATGGTCTCAAAAACCTTAACTCAGTCCAACATTGACTCAAGATTCCAAAGTCCAGCAGGGAATTTAGCTTAGTGGCCTAAGTGCCTGCCCGGCAGGCGAGAGGTTATAAGCTCGATCCCTGGTACCAAAAAAAAAAAAAAAAAAAAATGATTCCAAAGTCCAGAGCCTCATCAAAATGAGATATGGGTAAGAGTCAAGGTACGATTCATCCTGAGACAAATTCCCTTTAGCCGTGAGCCTGGGAGAAAACAAGTTACATGCCTTTAAAAGACAGAGATGCATGCAAAGATAGCATAGACATTTCCATTCTGAAAGGAAGACATAGGCAAGAATAAAAAGCTGAATAGTCCCTAGTACATTGTGATCCCAAGATGGTAAAAAAAAATATTAAATCATAAACTTCCATAATAATATCACTTGCCTCTATTTTCTGTCTCATGGAGACCTTGGGGTAGGGATCAGGCCTGCAAGGCTCAGAGATATTCTGCCCACATCTTTGAAGGACTCAGCCCACGCTACAGCATTAGCAGGTCGTCATCTTCTATCTGCCGCTGCATTATAGTAGTTCCATACTTTTAGAGTCTCAGGTGCTATCCTGCACCTACCGTCTGACTAGACATTACCCTAGCGGGGACTCTCTAGTGGCTTTGTGCTTGCAATGGTTCTGTGTAACATCCTTAAAAATTCAGGTAGAGGCAGACTCACCTTCTTTCAAGCTAGGGTATGTGCTAAGGTGTTCAGTAAATATTTATTATTATTGAAGTACAATATGGTGTTACAGCTGTTGTAACTCTGTTTGATATTTTAGGTTACTGAGTGTAGATCCATCATTCTCATTCTGATTTTTTAAAGACTCCACTTTGAGTGCTGTGAGCGAATTGGAGGCTGTATACATGTTTGATATATAGTTATAAAGCAGTTGAAAAATGGACCTAAACTTGAATTCATGCAATAAATTTTTAGTGAGCTTTTTCTATCTGCCAAGTACTCTTCTCAACTTTGACTGATTGACAATGAATGTGAAAATTCCTTACTCTAAAAGGACTTTGAGCCTCTACGTCTGCTTACCATTTTTAAAAAATGCTTCAGTTGGAAGCTGTTGATGTTTAATTTCCTACTGCTCTAAGAATATCTGAGTCTGAGATTCTGTGGAGTGGTTTGCTGAAATATAAGTAGGAAGGCATGACACCAGAACACGGTAACCCCTTAACTCCTCGGGTTAGTACTGTGACACTGTTTGATGCTAAGGGGAGAAGCAATACAAAATTTTAATTGACACAATAAGAATTTTCTTTGAGAAGTAAGTACAATTGGGAAGGACTTTTGGGGATGGGTTGGATGGAGGTTTTTCACAAAGGACTATCATTCATTTAAAGGTAGGAAGTGGTGATCAATAGTGTGTCTGAAAATGGCAGGACTTTTAGCCCTCTTGGAAATGATGCAGTAATGTAGCTCATAACAGAGAAGCTGTCAAAAAATGCCTCTAGATCTGTGCTTGTTTCAATTTTTGAAAAAAGCAGTGTGGGTGTATATGAATATTAATAGAAAGTCCAGTGTCAATAAATGACTTTCATGCCAGGAACCCAAGTGGAAGTTGGGTTGGAGCCATGAGGCTTAACTATGAGACTACCCTACTGATACGTTTATGCAGGACCAGGAATGAAAGAGGACGTACCCTCTATGGTAGGTCAGAAATTGAACCCGGAAACTGGATCGCCAACATTTACCAAGTCACATTGTGTCCCTCAGGAAACACCCGGCCTTTCTGGGCTACATTCACTTGGGCAGAATGCCCAGTTAGAACAGCAGCCCTGTGGAAACAACCACTGCTCACATGCATGGTGAAGTACTCTCTTCTGACAGCATACTTTTCTTGATTATTCCCCTGAGGTGACAGTAGCCAAGATGGATCCTTTGGTAAGAACTATCCATTGGGAGCTGGAAGCAGTTAATTAATGGTATTCTGAAGAGATAGAATAGAGCCTCAGAATCAGAATTTGAAGAAAAGCTACTTAATTGTGTATCTTCTGCTGATAAGTGGGACTTACTAATTCAATTAGAATGGAACACTAAAGATAATAATGTAAAAATTCATAGGAACCTAAAGTGGGATGGAATAGTAGGGATATTAAAGAAATACCTATGAGATTTTTGGAGTGACAATTCACATTTGTGGAATAAGAACAGCCATATGCACTAAGAACTGATTTATTTTATGTTTCAAGGATATGAGTCTTGTCAATTTTTATCATCATGTCAAATGTGCTATTCCAAACACTGTACCATTTATTTAGAATTTTGTCACATTTTTCCACTGATCTGGCTTACAAAAGTCCATTTGCCTTTGAAAAATAGGCTCAGGTGTCATCTCTTTTAGAAGTCCTTTACAGATCCTACAGAAAGAATTTACAAAGAGAATTAAGTCCTCCTTCATTATTTTTATAAATATGGTAAACTTTTCTATTGGTATCGTTGTCACACTCTATTTCATTTATTTCTCCTGTTTGGCTGAGTTTCTTAGTTATGTTCATGGCAGAACTTTTATTGCCTCTTATGCATAGGAGGTATTTGATAAGTTTTTGTTTGATGAATTACTAAAGAGTCAACAAAAGATGTATTGATCACTAGTTAGACAGCAAGTACAATACCAGGACTGTAAGTATAATAGTGATCAAAGGAATTAAAACTATTTTGGGTTTGAGTTTGCAAAAATGTCTCCTCTCCCTTGCAATATAAACTGAGTTGATGGGTCTTGGGCTGTGGACAGTTGCAAGAATTAAAGTGTGATGATTCATCATATGATTTCAAGATGTACTTTATTTTGTTGCTCTGACAAGGTTATTTAGAAAAGTATTAAAAATAGTTCATCTTTATAGATTTTTTTTTCTGGGAAAAGGAGTGCATTTTTAAATTGAGCACATCAGTAACATGGTACAGCTCACTGGTAATAAAGTATGACAACTGGGCGATATCTAACACAGTCTTTCCTCCCTAGAAACTGCTAAATTGCTGTATCTCACAACACCTGAGTTTTCTTATCTCCTAAAACATTTTGCCAAAGACAATTGATATTTTATAAGCTGTAGAGTAGGAAAATATTTCTTCATGAGCTGATCGATAATTATACATCCATTTGAAATGAAATATGTGTACTAAGGGGAATGTGTGTGTGTGTGTGTGTACTTATTTTATATATTTCAGTGCTATTTGTTAACAGATGCTCATAAATTATGACTAGAAAAAATTTAAATTAAAATTATATCTAAGAACACCTCTTAAGACCAATAATGAGCATCTTGGTTATTATTTTTAACTTAATATATTTGGTATATTTAGAATTTTTAACAATATACTTTGTGACTTTCAGACAGATATGAAGCTGTGAATTGCTACTAATGATCAGTAGAGTTCATGATATATGTTTCCCAGGTACAAAAACAATAGAAACCGATGTGCATATGTTTGCAATAGTTCAGAGTAAATTCTCAGGACTGCTAAGGCAAAATTTTAATTCTGATTATTATTGTCACTAAATGTTTTTTCTTCATATTTATAATTAATACACAGAAAATATTGTCAAAATTAAATAATGAGTTATTTTATAAATATGGAATGTTTAGTCAATATGACAAGCTAGTATTTTTATTTTGCATAATGTAGCAAAATGCAGTGAAATGCATTAAGAAGAAAAATCCTGAAAATTTAAAGAATTTCAATTTCTCAAAATCATCTGTCTGTTATTTGTCTTGATTTAAAGTACATCTTCAGAGGTGTGTTGACATGGATCTAATTACTTTGTACAATACAAAAGTAAGTTTCCAATTTGAATGAATGCATTCCTGTTATACAGATTTAATGCAATCCTGATCAAAATACCATTAGCATACCTCATAGGTCTAGAGAAAATATTCCTAAAATTCACATGGAAATAGAAAAGACCTAGAATAGCAAAGGCAATCCTAGGCACCAAAAGTAAGGCAGGAGGCATCACAATCTCTGACTTGAAATTACACTACAAAGCTACTGAAATAAAATCAGCACAATGCTGGCAAAACAAAACAGAACGAAACAAAACAAAACAAACAAAAAAACACACCAGACCTGAGGATCAATGAAACAAAATAGAAGATACAGACACAACTGCAAACACATTCAGTCACATTATCTTTGACAAAGGGACTGGAAGAAACACAGGCTGGAGAAACTGACTTTCCACATGCTGAATACTTCAACTAGACCCATGCCTATCACCATGAACTAAACTAAAGTCAAAATGGACCGAAGATCTAAATATTAAAACAGAAACACTAAACCTACTGGAACAAAGTAGGTAGAAATCTCAAAGACAGGGGTAGGTAGAAAGTTCATGAACCAAAACCAAACTGAATAGGAAGTACTTTGAAGAATTCATAACTACAATTTCATCTTATTAAAAATTTTTTCACATTGAAAGAAATCACCAACAGAGTGAAAAAATAAAAACCCCACAGATTGGGAAAAAACTTTAGCCAACTATCCCTCAGACAAAGGATTTCTATCTAGAATGTATAAAGAGTTGAAAAACATCAGGCCACCAAACTCAAAGACCCAATCAAAAAATAGATATCTAAGATGAATACTCAGTTCTCAGATGGAGAAATACAAATGGCAAATAAATATATGAGAAACTGTTAAACATCATTGGTTATTCAAGAAATGCAAATTAAAACAACACTGACATTCCATCTCACTCCAGAAAGATTGACCAACATCACAAAATCTGATGGAGTTGTGAGGAAAAAGGAATCTTTCTCCATTGTTGATTAGAGTGTACACAGGTGCAACCACTGTGGAAATCAGTGTGGAGATTCTTTGAAAAACTAGGATTAGAGGCCCCATTTAACCCAGCGATTACCCTTCTGAGTATTTTCCCAGAAGATTTAAAAGTATCATGCCACAGAAATACATATGCACTCATGTTTATAGCAGCACAATTTGCAATAACCAGATCTTGGAAACAATCCAAATGCCCATCAATCAAGGAATGGATAAAAAGGATGTGGTATTTTTGTACAATGGAGTATTACTCAGCTATAAAAAATGGTAAACTTGAGGATTTTATGGGTAAGTGAATGTCACTTGAGACCATACTCACAAGTGACATATATCAAATTCCCTAGTGTAAGATACTGAAAGAGTAAATAAGTTCCAAAAGATACAATAGATATTGTAAAAGAGAAACTGCTCAAAGGGAAAGAACAACTTGAATGGGGGAAAAGAGAAAAAATGGAAAAGAAAAGAAAAAATATGCAAATATGTATATTATATACACAAGTTTATAAATACGTATATCTATGTACGTAAGATAACTAACAGAATTGTACTACTCATTCTATTAGTTCAAGCAAAGGAACAGCTTGTGCTCAATATTGTTCAATCAGTTTTGCATGACTGTATCTGGTAATCTGAGCAACTCTTGAAGTTAGCAATATGTGATACAACAACTGTTGTGAAATTCCTATCATCTTGATTTGAAATCCTGTATTGCTATTGTTTTGAGGTGTTGTTTGTTTTTTCTTTGTTTTTTTTCTCTTCAAAATAAAAAATTTTAAAAAATGAATGAAGTCCTGATAATAAGGTAAAGGTAGAGTAACAAGCTACACATAACTAGATTCCATAAATAACTTACTATTTTGTCTTCTCTTATATTTTATTTTCCCTATAATGATATGTTGATTAAATGTAAATAGGGTAATGGTGTGTGTAATGGTGTTATGTTGTTTGGAAAATATTAAGTTCTTTGCAGTGACAGACCAATGAAGTAGCTGAAATGTCACCATAAAAAATGTGGCTGATTTTTTAAAAAATTAAACAAGTTAGCCTAAGAAAAAAACTTCATATCACAGTACTGTATTAGGATGGTTTTCATTGTTCTCAGTTTTGAAATTCAAATTTTAAAACTTTCTTCAAAGTTATTTTCTAGTAGTGTTTTTTTATTTTTTTTTATTTTTTGTACCGGGGATCAAACTCATGATCCCATGCTTACCAGTCAGATGGTTATACCACTGAGCTGAATCCCTGGCTCCAGTTTTACTTATGTGAATTAGCGACATGGTCCCTTTAATATGTCATAGAATCTCTACAATATCTGTATAATAGTAAGGTACAGAAACACTGAACCTTTTAATACCACATTAGAGTAAGGCAGCACTGAACAGCAGTGAATTTGCAGGACTGACCCTGCTATGCCTCTTTCTCATGTACCTGTGTATCCAGTCTTAAGAAATGTTTTGGGTTGGGAAACTCCTGGAAGTCATTTTAGGCCAAAGCTCATGACAGTGTAAGACAAACATGCTTACATATACCATTTTAATTAAGAAAGAAAAAGAAGTCCTGACAATAAAAGAACTGTATTACATGTCCCATGAATTTCCAAGCATGGATTTAAAAAGCACATGGGGCCGGGCCTGGTGGCGCACGCCTTTAATCCCAGCACTCAGGAGGCTGAGGTAGGCGGAGCATTGTGAGTTCGAGGCCGGCTTGGGCTACAACGCGAGTGTAAGGCTGGCCTGAGCTACACAGTGTGACCCTGCCTCAAAAAAACCAGGGCCGGGAGTTTGGTTCAGTGCCTCAAGCGCCTGCCATGGCAGGCGCAAGGTTGTGAGTTCAATCCTCGGTGCCACAAAAAAAAAAAAAAAAAAAAAAAAAAAAAAAAAAAAAAAAAAAAAAAAAAAAAAAAAAAAAAAAAAAAAAAAAAAAAAAAAAAAAAAAAAAAAAAGCACATGGGGCACTTGACTTTTATTCATAGTCATATGAATATCTTCAGATAACCAGAAGGTAGAGGTAACATACTTCAAAATCACAGTTATTATTACAGTTTAATTTGTATTACTAAGTGAAGCATCTCCATTATCCCAATAATGGAATCAGGAGAGGATAGTTTGCTAATTAGTCTTAGTAAATGCAAATATTTAGGAGATCAATTAAGAAATCATATGCAGCATCCTTACATTTAATTGAGGGTATGATGCGTATTTATGGTTTGCAAAATATATTGGGCATGCAAAGCACACGCATAGTGCCTGTATGTTATATACCATAAACATAATAAATTATTTATATTTTAGGTTGAACATATATTTTATTTAAAAATAAGGTTTGAAATAATGGCACTTCTACTTTGAATATAGAAAGTTTCAAGACAGCATCAATTCTGTCTTAAAAAGAAAGTCGGTAACCTACAAAAATCACAATTTTAAAAAGCCTAGCAGAGACTTGAGCTTGTAAAGAAAACTAACAGACTGAAATTCAGAAAACGATGGTTGAATCCTTGGCACAGTAATGGGAGGTGGAAAAGGAAGAGGAAAAAGAAGCTCTCAGAAGTGAGAGAAAAACGGTAAAAGATGACCTTATGGTGAATTTGTAAACGCTGAATGTGGGCAGGCATCACCCATTAGAAGATCATGGAGTCTTGGAGAAAAAGAGACCCTACCAACAACTCTTTTCCAAAGGTTTTCAAGAAGTACAGATTTAAAAAAATGAGGACAGTGTAGAGAATTAAGAGAAAATCATTCTGATAGAAGTGAGGCAAGACATTAGGGTATGGTAAAGTGGCGGGTAAGTGGTGTGGTCTGTCAATCATGGAGCCCCGCAGGGCACACATGGAAGCCCTGCATCTGCAACCAGTTAGACAGTGCTAGCTTCAGTTCTTCTTGTAAGGATTCTAGCAGCCTTTTGATGGGACAACCTCAAACTGATGTCAGCCTGAGGACAGGGGATATAAGAGACCACAGTCATTAAACTCCTGATCACTGTAATCTTCCTCACAGGCACACTCTCACACTGTAGAGGGTATGTCTTTCCCTATATTTAATCATCCCACACTCACTTGACAGAGCATATTTCTTTTCCTACCTTTAGCACCATTAGTAAATGTGAAACCTCACTACTTTTTTCACTTGTCTTGACCAAATCTTCATTCAGTACAGCAAGAACCTACAAAATATCTCTAGAAGGAACACCCCAGAATCACAAAACTCTGTAACCAAGGCACAAGGTTTACTGATGTCTGAAGAAAAGCTTCAAGCAACCCAGTAAGCTCTCCAAACCTTATTCCGAGTATAAGGTAGTGACTACGTGCATTACCATGTACATCTAGAGTGGGAGCAGGAAAAGAAAACCTTCTGACGTGCAGAAGCAGAGGGCTACTAATGGCTCAGAAGAAGGAAAATTATTCTGACTCGCAGACCACACACTCTGCTGAAAGGAATTTTCTTTCTGCCAGCATATTATTTGAAGCCCTTTGTGAGCTGAACCAACAATAAAAATGCAGGCATATGGTGTTTAACAGACTGAATTGGCTGTAAGTGACCAGAAAAGAGACATGTACACTTTTCTTGGCTTAAATAAAATTTAGTCTCCACTGTTAGTCCATCGTGTCTGATATGCAATTAAAACTTCTGTGGCACATGTAAAAGTGAGAAAACATGACCCAAAATGAAATAGCTAAGAAAACTCAGGAGAGGTAATACATGTCATAATTATTAGCATTTTAAAAATAACTATGATAAATATATGAGAAGTTCTAGGGAAACATTTTAATGACTTGCGTGAGTATATGAGAATTTTTGGCAGAAAAATGGAAATCTTACTTTTTAAAAGAAAAGGCTGTATACAAAAGACACAATGTCATAGGGTAATGATTTCTTATTTCCACACTGGATCAAAAAAGGAAAGAATGAGTGAACTTCAATATAATGCAATAAAAACTTCACAAACTTAAATAAAAAGAAAAATATTTAAAAACAAAGACTGCAAGATCTTTGAGTCATCAAGCCATGAAAGTGAATGGAAATGGAGATATGGAAACAAGAAGATATGATGAAAAGAAACATTTGAAGAAATAATCATCAAGAATTTTCTAAAATTAATTTAAAGATATTAAGCAACAGCTATTAAAACTAAGCAAATCTTACATAATAAAAACATGATAAAACCACACCCTGATGAATCATATGTATGCTTCTGAAAGTAGAGATTAAATGTTGAAAGAAGTCACAGAAGAAAACACCGTACTTGCAAGATAACAGTGATGAAAGTGATTAACTGACTTCTTATCAAATACAGTGGTGACAGAAGGCTATCTCTAAAGTGTAGACTTTAAACAATAACAACAGTCACAAAAAAACAAAAGAAACTTCAAGTACAATCCTGTATGTAATAAAAATGTACTTAAAATGAAAGTAAGGCTATTTTTTTCAAATGAACAAATGGTAAAAGACTTAGTGGAACTAGGTGCTAAAAGCAATTTGTTTTGATAGATGGAACAGAACAGACACCAGATAGAATCTGGTTCCACATAAGGTAATGAGAAATGATAGACCAGTTGAAGTCATACATACAGAGACAGTTATAGCATATGCAGAATTAAAATATTATACAGAAATATAGGGAGAAGAGTGATTCCTGGAAGAGGATACTATAACATTCTGCTCACATTGTTTTTAAACTAGTGGATTTATTTTAGGTATACTAGGAATTAAGCATGCAAGATGCAATCTATAGCTTTAACTTTTTAAGAAAACTTAAAAGGCAAATCACTAAAAAACCAACAGAAAAGACAAAATGAGTATTTTTTTAAATTTTCAATTTGCTTACAAAATAGAAAGAATACTGGAGATGAACAGAAATTTTAAAAAGCAAGATGATAGATTTAAACTATGATAGATTTAAAATATACCAGCAATTACAGTAATTTTCAGTGTACAAAGCACCCCAGTTGTAAGTCACGCAGTATTAGTCTGGATATAAAAATAAGAATCAATTGTATTTATAAAAAATACATTTTAAAAATAAATGAACAGATACATAAAAAGTAAAATATATGAACCTTATGGTTTATATCTAGATGTCACCCAAAGCCTCATGCACTCACAGATGGAGCTTTTTAGAATCACTAGATCATATGTGTGTTAATGAATTAGTCCACTGATTTGTTTAGCATAGTTCTTGGTGTAGATGATGGACTTACTTGAGAAGAAAGACCCACCCACGGTGTGGGTGGCACCAACCAATAGATTGGAAGCCCAAGAGAATGAAGGAAACTCACTGCTTCCTTTCTGCCATGCCATGAACTGATTCTCCTCTGCCATGTCACACTCCTTGGAGCCAGCTGACTATGGACCGAAAACTCTACAACTGTAGGCCAAAATAAACCTCTCCTCCATTAACTTGGGTATCTTGAGTATTTTGCCCTAACAATGAAAAAATAACTAAGACAATAAATAAAATATATGTGAAAATAAGTATGAGAAAGATATTAGGGTATGGTGATTTAGAGAAAGTAAATATCCTAAACCATCACATGACCAAAAATAAAGGCATTTTATAACAATAAAAGAATGACTTTATTAAGAAGAATAGACGTGTGTGCACTGAATATCGAAGCACTGAAATACATAAAACAAAAGCTGACAAAACTAAAGAAAAAAATCTTTAATCATAGAGATTTAAAGTTTTTAAGTCATGGAGACTTTAATGGCATCTTCTCTATATTTAGTAGAATTTAATATTGCCAAATTTTCAGAAATATGGTACAATCTACCTGGAAAGAAAATACTATACACAGCAAAAATATCCAAAATGAATATGGAATAGACCAATTGCCAAAATAGACCGTACATTGGGCATAAAACAAGTCATTAAATTTGAAAACATCTTAATCATAGAATGTAAATTTTATTACTATTGTCTTAAATTATTTATCAGGGCCCCTTCCCTGTACCTGGACAACCTCAGCAACTGAAGGGAACCTCGGACACCCATCATCTGCACCTGAAAGACCTCAGCAGCCGAGGGGAGACTTGGCTACCCTTCCTTCATACCCCAGTGAACTCAGCAGCTGATGGGATCATTGGCAATCCCTTCTCCACTCCTAGAAGAGATCAGTAGCTCAGGGGAGCCTCAGTCACTCCTACCCAACTCCCAGACAACCTCAGTAGCCCACAGGAGCATCACCTTCTGCTTCCACCACCTGCAGTGCCTCAGCAGGCTGGTGAGAGTACTGTAAGTGCCCCTCCCCCAAGAAAAGGACCTCAGTGGGTCAACAGGAGCCTCAGCGAACCCTCCCCAAACCAGGAGGACCTTGGCAAACTGGTGAGAGCACAGGTGAGTCCTTCTGTACAGAGAACCCCAGGTGGACTCACAAGTGTACCAGTGAGGCCTCTACCCACCCAGAGAAACACAACTGGGCCTGTGGGACACCCCCAGTGACAAAGGAAGGTCCTATATGGGGCACACACTATACACAGGTGGGTCTGGAAGCCAGAATAATAAAAATACATGCTAAGGGTCAGTTCACATCAATACTCTTAGGTTAGTTTGACAGAGAAGAATACAGGATGCATATACCAGGTGCACACAAGGAATTCAGGTGACTGGCCCCTCCCCTTCATGGTAAAAGTTAGCAACTGGGTGAATGTCAGCCACACAGTAGGGCCCTAAGACGCACACGAAGAACAGTCGAGACTACCAGGATTGAAAAGTTTAGAGTATTAACCCAAGAGGTGAAAATCACAAAACAAGAAAAGCAAAATGGAACCTCAAATGCCCAACTCATCCAGACAAGTACAGGAGACATTGAAACACAGGTCATTGGACGTCACACATCTGAAAGTAAAATAAAGAAACAAATCCATGAGACTATAGAGGAAATCAGATTAGAAATAATCTCTCATGTAAAAAAAGACATGACAACCTTAATAAAGGAGTTTTGCAGCATAGCTAGAGAAGACATAGGTAAAAAAGAAGTATGGGAGCATGAAAAAATGATGGAAACCTTGAGTAAACAGTATAGGTAAGAAATAGAATGCATGAAACAAGTCCAAAGCAATATGCAGGAAATTAAAAATTCTACTGAAAGTTGGCAAAAGCATTTGACTGAAACTGAGGAAAGACTGTCAGACCTTGAAGACAGGATCACAGTTAGCAATCAAGAAAGGCAATAACTCCTAAAAATAACAAGGGACTATGAAGCCGGGCGTGGTGGCGCACGCCTTTAATCCCAGCACTCGGGAGGCTGAGGTAGGCGGAGCATTGTGAGTTCGAGGCCGGCTTGGGCAACAACATGAGCGTAAGGCCGGCCTGAGCTACATAGTGCGACCCTGCCTCAAAAAACCAGGGCCGGGAGTTTGTCTCAGCAGCTTAAGCGCCTGTCTGGCAGGAGCGAGGCTGTGAGTTCAATCCCCGGTGCCGCAAAAAAAAAACAAAAACAAAACAAAAAAAAAAAAACCAAGGGACTATGAAATAACAATTCAACAGCTCAAAGGTGATGCATAAAACAATAATATAAGACTGATACATGTAAATGAAAATGTAGGCATCAATGAAAAAAGTTATTTGCAGAAGTAATAGCACATGCCAGGTGTGGTGGCACATGCCTGTAATCCCAGCATTCAGGTGGCTGAGGTAAGAGGATTGTAGCAAGTTTGAGACCAGCCTGGCTTTCAAAGTGAGCTCAAACCTAGCCTGACCTTCATAGTGAGACCCTGTCTCAAAAAGACAAGAGACAGAGAGAGAGAAAGAAAGAGAGAGAGAGAGAGAGAAATAATAGCAGAAAATTCCCCAAGCATGGGAAAACACTCCAATATACAGATAAGTGAGGCATACTGAACTCTAAACAGTCAGAGCCAAAATAAATCTACACACAGACCCCAGAAATCAAGATCCCAGAAATTCATCACAGAAACAGAACACTAAAAACTGTTAGAGAAAAGAAACAGCTCACTTATCAAGGAAATACCACTAGAATCACAGACTGTTTCTCAACACAAACCTTCAGGTCAAGATAAACTTGGAGTGAAGTATTTCAAACCCTGAAAGAAAACAACTTTCAACCCAGATTGACATATCTTGCAAAGCTTACTTTCAAAATGAATGGAGAAATAAGATACTTTCATGACAAAGAACAACTGAAGAAATTAATGCCCACCAAACCAACCCTAGAAAGAGTACCAAAAGACATACTAGATAGAGTTAAAAATGACCACAATGCCAAGAATGACAACAGAAGGGAACCACCAAGCAGGGCAAGCAATTAAGCAAGAGGGCAAAGCAGGGAATCAGCAACAGAAAAATAACACAACAAAGTTAAACCAAGATACATCAGTTATAATGATCAATGTAAATGGCCTTAATTCACCAACTAAAAGAAATAGATTGACAGAATGGATCAAGAAATAGGATCCAACAGTACACTGCATACAAGAAAAACATTTAACTCAAAAGGAAACTCATAGACTGAAAGTCAAAGGATGGAAAACCATTCTCCATGTGACAGGAATCCAGAAGGAGGCAGGGGTAGCTATTCTGTTTGCTGACAACATGAACTTCAAACAAAAAATGATCAAAAGAGATAAAGAAGGTCACTATATACTTGTCAGGAGAAAATTCAAGAGGAAGGGATAACAATCATAAATATATATGCACCAAATTTGGGAGCACCCAACCATATAAGACAAACATTGATAGACATGAAAAATTAAATACACAGTAACACAATTGTAATGGGGAACCTTAATACCCTATTGTTGCAAAGAGATAGATCAACTAGACAAAAAGTCAGCAAAAAAACCACAGAACTGAATCAAACCTGTGAACAAATGGACTAACTGGATGTTTACAGGGTGTTCCACCCAACCACATCAGAATACACACTCTTCTCAGCTGCACATGGGATGTTCTCTAAAATACAGCATATATTAGATCATAGAACATGCTTAAGTAAATGCGAAGAGATTGAAATTATCCCATGCATATTATCTGACCATAGTGCACTGAAATTGGAAATTAATGGCAAAAGAAACTGCAAAACCTACATAAACACATGAAAAATTAAATAACGCTCTCCCAGACAATCAATAGGTCACAGATGAAATTAAAGTAGAAATTAAACAATATCTACAATTCAATGAAAATGCAGATACAACATACTGGAACCTGTGGGATGCAATGAGAGTGGTCCTAAGAGGAAATATGTACCAAGGAATTCTTACGTCAGGAAAAAAGAATAAATACAAATAAACAGCCTAATGTTGCACATCAAACTTCTAGAAAAAGAAGAGCAAGTCAAGCCCAAAGCTCATAGAATAGAGGAAATTATAAAGATCATGTCAGAAATTAACACAATTGAGACTAAGAAAGCAATGAAAAGAATGAATCAAATAGTTGGTTCTTTGAAAGCATAAACAAAATTGATAAACCCCTTGTCAACCTTATCAAGAAAAGGAAAGAAAAAACACGAATTCATGCAGTGAGGAATGAAAAGGGTGTAGTTACTACAGATCCTGTGAAAATTCAGAAGATCATCAACATTTACTTTGAAAATCTTTACTTGCAAAGACTGGAAAACATAGAGGAAATGGACAGATTCTTAGAAAAGTACAAATTATCAAAGTTGAATCAAGAAGATATAAAAATTTTGAATAACCCAATATCAGTTACTGAAATTAAAAACATAAATAAAAACTTGTCAACAAAGAAAAGTCCACATCCTCATGGATTCATGGCTGAATTCTATAAGAAATTTAGAAAAGATTTAACATCATTACTCCTCAAACTCTTTAATGAAATTGAAAGGGAAGCAGTTCTCCCTGACTCATTCCTGAAGGCAAGTATTACTGTGATACAAAACCAGAGCAAGACCCAAGCAAAAACGAGAACTATAGGCCAATCTCTTAACATATGCAAATCAATAAATATAATACACCACATCAACAGAACCAAAGACAAAAATCACACGATCACCTCAATAGATGCAGAAAAACTTCTGATAAAGTCCAACATTCATTCATGATAAAAAAAAAACCCTACAGAAAATTATGATAGATGGTCCCTAGCTCAATCTGATAAAAGCCATCTATGACAAACCAACAGCCAACATCATACTAAATGGACAAAAACTGAAAGCTCTCACTCTAAAATTAGGAATAAGACAAGGATATCCACTATCACCACTCCTATTCAATATAGATCTGGAAACATTAGTCAGAGCAATTAAGCAATAGAGAGAAATAAAATAAATAAGGATAGGAAAGGAAGAAGTTAAACCATCATTACTTGTGGATGACATGATACTCTACATAGAAGACCCCAAAAACTCCATCAAAAGACTACTAGAGTTAATAAGCAAATTCAGCAGTGTAGCTGGATACAAAGCCAACACTCAAAAATCAATAGCATTCCTGTACACAAACAACAAACTCACTGAGAGACATATTATGGAAATAACACCTTTGACAGCAGCATTCAAAAAAATGAAATACTTAGGAATCAATGTAACAAAGGATGTAAAAGATATCTATATTGAAAACTATAATACTCTAATAAAGGATATTGAAGAGACTATCAGAAAATGGAAAGATATCCCTTGCTCATGGATAGGACGAACCAACATAGTGAAAATGGTCATATTCCCAAAGCTGTTACACAGGTTTAATGCAACCTTGATCAAATTACCATTAACAAACCTCACCAGATCTAGAGAGAACAGCCCTAAAATTCATTTGGAAAGAGAATAGACCTAGAATAGAAAAGGCAATCCTGGCAACAAAGGCAAGGAAGCAGGGAGTATAATCCTTGACTTGAAATTATACTACAAAGCTACTGTGATAAAATCAGCATAGTACTGGCAAAAAACAAACTTGAGGATCAATGGAACAGATTAGAAGATGCAGACACAACTACAAACACACTCAGTCACCATGACTTTGACAAAGCGGCTAAACATGTTCACCAGAAGAAAGACAACCTCTTTAATAAATAGTGCTGGGAAGATTGGCTTTTCACATTCTGAAGACTAAAACTAGACACATGTCTATCACTATTGACTAACCTAAAGTGAAAAGGGATAAAATATCTAAACATTAAAACAGAAACACTAAATGTACTGGAAGAACAGGTAGGTAGAAATCTTGAAGACATAGTGGTAGGCAGAGATTTCATGAACAAAACGCTAACCACACAGGAAATACTTCAAAGAATCAACAACTGGGATCTCATCTTATTAAAAAGTTTTTGCACTTCAATTGATATCACCAACAGAGTGAAAGGAAAACCCACAGAATGGGAAAAAATTTTAGTCAACCGTCCCTGAGACAGAGGACTTATATCAAGAACATATAAAGAATTGAAAAACAGCAGGCTCCCTAAATTCAAAGGTCCAGTCCAAAAATGGGCATCTGAGATGAACAAGCACTTCTCAGATGAAGAAACACAAATGGCAAATAAATACACGAAGAAATGTTCAACATCACTGGTATTTGAGAAATGCAAATTAAAGCAACATTGAGATTCCATCTCACTCCAGGAAGAATGGCTGCCACTAAGAAATTAACCAATAACAAATGTTAGTGGGGCTGTGAGAGAAAAGGAAAACTTCTTCATTGTTGGTGGGAGTGTAGACTGGTATAAACACTGTGAAAATCAGTGTGATGATTCCTCAAAAAACTAGGATGGGAGGTCCCATTCAATCCAGGTATTCCCATCCTGGGTATTTTCCCAGAAAAATTGAAAGCATCATGCTACACTTATATATGTGCACCCATGTTTATAGCAGCACAATTTGTACTATCTAAGTCTTGGAAACAACCCAAATGCCCATCAACTATGGAATGGAAAAAAAAGATGTGGTAGTTTCATAAAATGGAGTACAACTCAGCTATAAAGAAGGATAAACTTGAAGCATTTATAGGCAAATGGATGCAACTTGAAAAAGTAATAAGATTCAAATTATACAATAGATATCATGTAAATGCAAGGGAAAGAAAGTGCTCAAAAGGAAAGAGCAACTGGGATATGCCAAAAGAGAAAAGGAAGAATGGAAAAGATTATTTGTATATAGGTATATATATATATATATATATATATATATATATATGTGTGTGTGTGTGTGTGTGTGTGTGTGTGTATGTACTATATATACACAAGTTAGATAACTGTACCATTAATCTGTAAATACATCAAGAATAGTTTGTGCTCTCATTGTTTGATTGTTTGATCATTTTTTATGTCTAAATCTTATAACCTAGCCAACTACATCTAAGATAACAATATGCAATGTATTAATGTGCTAATTTCCTATTTTTTGAAATTCTGTATTATTTCTATCTTTTGTTTTGTTTTTAAAATTAAAAATAAATAATTTATCAGTATCAATAAGATACATAAAAACACCAATGTAAAGGTAAGTAAGCATGATTTTATTTTTTATTTGTATATGTTTTTGATACATAGTGATAGTACCCAGCTTGGAGTTTAATACACATACATATCACCTCTTGATTGTGTTTATGCCCCCTTTCCCACATCTACATTCCCGTCTCCCTCCTTTCCAATATCCTCTTTCCATCTCTATAGAGTCTACCTACTTGTTTCTAAACATAATTGTTTCATTTTGTTCTTTATATTATTTATATTAGTTACCCTTCATACTAGAGAAACCTCACAATATTTAAGTTTTTTATTTCACTTAGTATTGTAGTCTCAAAATCCATCCATTTTTCTACAAATGATGCAAATTTAGTCTTCTTTATGGCCAAGTAGTACTCCACTGTATATATACACCAAATATACTGTGTCTACTCATCGGTTCATAGGCATGTAGGCCACTTCCATTGAGTTACTGTGAGTTGATCTGCTATAAACATAGGTATGCCTGTATCCTAGTAGTATGATGATTTTAAATGTTTAGGGAAGAAACTCAGAAGAGCTATACTGAATCAAATTGCATGTCCATTTTTATTTTTATTTTTATTTTTTTGCTTTATTTTATTATTTTTTATTTGTTTAAGAGAAAAAAGACACATATAACAAAGACAAAAAGCAAAGGAGACAGACAAACTACTAGAGTAAATACACAACAGTAACATTGCCAGTTTACAAAACAGGATGATAGAAACTTGACAATGGTTGCAATATTGCATATCGTTATCTTCAAAATGGTTGTTTACATTAACAAATATAGACGTAAAATTGATCTAATCATATGAGTATTAATTGTTCTTTCTCAATAATGAATACATTCAGCAGTATGTTCGTTTTAGTTGTCTTACATATACATATATACAGATTTATATCCTTTCCTTTTCCCTTCCCTCTTTCCCCTTTTCCCTTTCCCATTACTTTTGCTCTTTGAGCTGCTTTTTACCCTTATGTAGTATTTATTATAGATTTTGGATCATATATACTTTTTCAGTTTCTTACACTAGGGAAACAATGCAGTATTTAAACATGTGGGTTTGATTTATTTCACTTATGAGTAAGGTCTCAAGTAGTGTCTATTTACTTATAAAAGTCTCAATGCAATCTTTCTTAATAGCTGAGTAGTATTCCATTGTATAAAAACTACACATCTTTTTTATCCATTCTTTGATTGATGGGCACTTGGGTTGTTTCCAAGATCTGGCTATTACAAATTGGGTTGCTATAAACATGGGTGCACAGATATCACTGTGGTATGATGTTTTCAATTCTTTTGGGAAAATGCCCAGAGGTGGGATAGCTGGGTTAAAGGGATCTCTAATCGTAGCTTCTTGAGGAATTTCCGCACTGACTTCCACAGTGTTTGCACCAGCCTACACTCCCACGAACAATGGAGAAGAGTTCCTTTTTCCCCACAGCCCCTCCAGTATTTGTTGTTGGTTGATTTTTTAATCTTGGCCATTCTTTCTGGAGTGAGATGGAATCTCAGTGTTGTTTTAATTTGCATTTCTCGAATGACCATTGATGTTGAACATTTTTTCATATATTTATTTGCCATTTGTATTTCTTTCTCTGAGAAGTGTGTATTCATCTCAGATGCCCATTTTTGGATTGGGTCCGTGAATTTTAGGGGCCTAATTTCTTTCAATTCTTTATACATTTTAGATAGAAGTCCTTTGTCTGATGGACAATTGGCTAAGATATTTTCCTAGTTCGTGGGTTTTCTTTTCACCCAGTTGGAGATTTCCTTTGACATGCAAAAACCTTTTAGTAAGATGAGATTCCAGTTCTTGATTCTGGGAAGTGTTTCCCGTGCAATTTGATTTTTGTTCATGAACTCTCTGCCTACTCCTGTGTCATCAAGATTTTTACCTACTCTGTCTTCTAGTAAGTTTAGTGTCTCTGTCTTAATATTCAGATCTTTGATCCATTTTGACTTTATTTTAGTGCATGGTGATAGGCATGGATCTAGTTTTAGGTTATGGCATATAGAAAGTCACTTTTTCCAGCACCATTTGTTAAAGACGCTATCTTTCTTCCAATGTACATGTTTGGCCCCTTTGTCAAAGATGAGGTGGCTGAGTGCATTTGTAGTTGTGGCTGTATCTTCTAATCTATTCCATTGATCATCAGGTCTGTTTTGATTCCAGTACCATGCTGATTTTATCACAGTAGCTTTGTAGTATAGTTTCAAGTCAGGGATGTGACACCTCCTGCCTTACCTTTGTTGCCCAGAATTGCCTTTGCTATTCTAGGTCTTTTCTGGTTCCAGATGAATTTCAGGAAAGTTTTCTCTGGCTCTGTGAGGTAGGCAAGTGGTATTTTGATTGGGATTGCATTAAATCTGTATAATAATTTTGAGAGAATGTCCATTTTCACGATGCTTGTTTTTCCTATCCATGAACAGGGAATATCTTTTCATTTTCTGAAATCTTCTTCAATTTCCTTCTTCAGAGTAATGTAATTTTCACTGTATAGATCTTTTACTTCCTTTGTTAGATTAATTCCTAAGTATATCATTTTTTTCGATGTTATAGTGAAGGGAGTGGTTTCCCTTATTTCTCTCTCAGTGACTTTGTTGTTTGTGTACAGGAATGCTATTGATTTTTGTGTGTTCACCTTGTATGCAGCTACATTACTGAATTTGGTTATTACTTCTAGAAGTCTACTAATAGATTTTTGGGGTCTTCTATGTAGAGTATCATATCATCTGCAAATAATGATAATTTCACTTTTTCCTTTCCTATCCTTATTCCCTTTATTTCTTTCTCTTCTCTAATTGCTCTGGCTAATATTTCCAGAACTGTATTGAATAGGAGTGGTGATAATGGACATCCTTGTCTTGTTCCTGATTTTAGGTTGAAAGTTTTCAGTTTTTGTCCATTTAGTAAGATGTTGGCTGTTGGTTTATGATATATGACTTTTATCAGGTTGAGGTAGAGACCATCTATTCCGATTTTCTGTAGGGTTTTTTATCATGAATGGGTGTTGGATTTTGTTGAAAGCTTTTTCGGCCTCTATTGAGATCATTATGTGGTTCTTGTCCTTGGCCCTGTTGATATGGTGTATTACATGTATTGATTTCCGTATGTTGAACCATCCCTGCATTCCTGGGATGAATCCCACTTGATCATGGTGTATAATCTTTCTGAGAACTTGCTGTATTCTATTTGCTGGTATTTTATTGAGGATTTTTGCATCTATGTTCATTAGGGAGATTGGCCTATAATTTTCTTTTTTGGTTGGGTCTTTCTCTGGTTTTGGTATTAGGGTAATACTTGTTTCCAGGAATGAGTTAGGGAGACTTACTTCTCTTTCGATTTCATTGAAGAGTTTGAGGAGTGTTGGCATTAAGTCTTCCCTGAATTTCTTATAGAATTCAGCAGTGAATCCATCAAGGCCCGGGCTTTTCTTTGTTGGTAGGGTCCCAATTATGTTTTCAATTTCATTAGCTGAAATTGGGTTATTCAGCAGCTTTACATCTTCTTGATTCAGCTTTGGTAATTCCTAGGTTTCTAGGAATCTGTCCATTTCTTCTGTGTTATCGAATCTATGTGAGTAAAGATTTTCGAAGTAGGTGTTGATGATCTTCTGTATTTCCACCGGGTGTGTAGTGATTTCACCCTTTTCATTTCTTATTGCATGGATCTGAGTTTTTTCTTTCCTCTTTTTGATAAGGTTGGCTACGGGTTTATCAATTTTATTTACTCTTTCAAAGAACCAACTCTTCAATTCATTAGTTCTTTGTATTGTTTACTTAGTTTCAACTGCATTAATTTTTGCTCTAATCTTAATAATTTCCTCCCTTCTTTGGGCTTTGGACTTGACTTGCTCTTCTTTTTCTAGAAGTTTGAGGTGCAGCATTAGGTTGTTTATGTGTGTTCTTTCCATTTTTCTGATGTGGGAGTTTAGTGCTATAAATTTCCCTCTGAGGACTGCTTTCACTGTATCCCACAGGTTCTGGTAATTTGTATTTGCATTTTAATTCAATTTTAGATATTGTATAATTTCTTCTTTAACTTCTTCTGTGACCCATTGGCTATTTAGGAGAGTATTATTTAATTTCCAAGTGTTTATGCAGTTATTGTAGGGTTTTTTTGTCATTCATTTCCAATTTTACTGCACTATGATCAGAGAATATGCATGGAATTATTTCAGCTCATTTACATTTACTTAAGCTTGTTTTGTGGACCAGTATATGATCTATTTTAGAGAATGACCCGTGTGCAGCTGAGAAGAATATGTATTCTGATGTTGATGGGTCGAATATTTGGTACACATCTACCAGGTCCATTTGTTCACGAGTTTGATTCCGTTCTATTATTTCTTTGCTGAGTTTTTGTTTGGTTGATGTGTCTCCCTGTGACAGTGGGGTGTTAAGGTCCCCAGTTATAACTGTATTATTGTTTATTTGGTTTTTCATGTCTATTAAGAATTGTCTTACATAGTTGGGTGCTCCCATATTTGGTGCATATATATTTATGATTGTAATCTCTTCCTCTTGAAGTTTTCCCCTAACAAGTATGTAGTGACCTTCTTTATCTCTTTGGATTATTTTCGGTTTAAAGTTTGTCTTGTCTGCAAACATAATAGCTACCCCTGCTTTTTTCTGGGTTCCTGTTGCATGGAGTATTGTTTTCCAGCCTTTGAGTTTTAGTCTGTGAATTTCCTTTTGAGTGAAATGTGTTTCTTGTACACAGCATATTGTTTGGTTTTGTTTCTTAACCCACTCTGCTAGTCTGTTTTTTATTGGTGAGTTGAGACCATTTACATTGATTGACATAACTGGTATGTACTGGCTCATCCCTGTCATGATATCTTTCTGTTGTTAGTCTTCTACATTTTCTGTTTAATTATTTGCCCTGCTTAGTGGTTTCCTTTTGTTGCTGTTCTTAAGATTGTAGCTATCTTTGTCTCTTTCTAGAGTGTCTTTCAGTACTCTTTGTAGTGTTGGTTTGTTGGCCATAAATTTCTTCAGTTGTTCTTTGTCATGATAGTATCTTATTTCTCCATTAATTTTTAAGGATAGTTTTGCAGGTTACATCAATCTGGGTTGAAAGTTGTTTTCTTTCAGGACTTGAAATACTTCACTCCAAGCTCTTCTAGACTTAAAGGTTTGTGTTGAGAAGTCTGCCGTGATTCTGACAGGCTTTCCTTCATAGGTGATCTGTTTCTTTTCTCTGACAGCTTTTAGTATTTTGTTCTTGTGCTGTATTTCTGATACTCTTATTATTATATGTCTGGGTGAAGATTTATTTTGGTTATGGTTAATTGGGGTTGTGTATGCCTCAGTTACCTGTATTTCAGATTCTCTTCCCATGTTTGGAAAGTTTTCTGCTATTATTTCTGTGAATAGTCTTTGCAGGTCATTATTATTGACCTCTGTTTTTTCATTTATGCCTATTAATCTTATGTTATTTCTCTTGGCATCATCTTGTAGCTGTTGAATTGTTGTTTCTTGGTTCCTTACTATTTTTAAAAGATCTTTTCTTTCACGGCCATGATCTCCCATGCTGTCTTCAAGATCTGAGATTCTATCTTCAGCTTCATTCAAGTGGTTTTTCAAACTTTCCATGGAATTTTTCATTTCCTGCATTTCCCTTTGAATTTGTTTCATGCATTCTGTTTGTGTCTTATATTGTTCATTCAAAGTTTCCATCATTTTCTTAAATTCTTCTATTTTTTATCTTGCTCTTCTTTAGATACATGCAACATTTCTTTAATAATGACTCATTTCATTTTTTAGCTGAGAGAATATTTCTGATTTGAGTTTCTCTATAGCTTCATCAAGCTGTTTCTTTACTGCATTTTCTATCATTTCAGAAATTTCAGTTGTGTGACTCCCAGTGTCTTCCATTTCAGTGTCTCTTGGGTTTGTTCTCAGTGATTGGGGGATTTAGACTACCTCTTGGTCTCTCATTTTGTCATTTTCTTCTGGGACCTGTGTGGCTCTGTGTCCTGCAAGGCTTACTGGGCGTTCCCCTGGTGGGTCGCTCTGAGTCAATGGACCCAGTAGAGCTGGATCTTGTGTGCAGCTAGTGAGGGCACACTCCTGGAGTGTGTGGGTGGAGCCTCCACCTTATTGGGTGGGGGCTTAGGCCTTCTGGTCCCATGCAGCTAGGCAGAGTGTACCCTGGAGTGTGGTACCACCCGAACCCTGAGTCTGGCTGCAAGGAGTTCAGTGTCTCTGGTGTGCCAGGCAAGACTGGGCGAGTCCCAGGCTTACAGTGCTAGGGCCTTGCTCCTGGCTGGGTAGGCCCGTGGCCTCTAGGACCCAGCATGCAGGCTGCTCCACTGAAAAATGAAACTCTCACATGCCCTGCACTCTAGTGGGAAGAGCCCAAGCTCTCCAAGCCCTGTAGCTATTCTGGTCAGTCCCTGATGAGCAGCTCTGGGGTCCTGTACTGGGCTGGGCTGAGTACCTTTGTGTCCTGTGAGGATGGTCGGGCATTCCCCTGGTGGGTTGTGCTGAGTTGCGGGACCAGGTAGAGCTGGATACTGTGCACAGTTAGTGAGGGCGTCCTCCCAGAGCGTGTGGGTGGAGCCTCTGCCTTACTGGGTGAGTGCTTAGGCCTCCCAGTCCCAGGCAGCTAGGCAGAGTGTACCCCGGAGTGTGGCGCCACATGGACCTGAGTCTGGCTGCAAGGAGTTCAGAGCTTCTGGTGTGCCAGAGAAGCCTGGGCAAGTCCCTGGCCTACAGTTGCATGTCCATTTTTAAATCTGAGAAATTTCCACACTAATTTCCAAGTTGTACTAGTTTATATTTCCTAAACTATAATGGGATTCCTTTCCCTCCACAATTATTTATCCTTTCTCTCCAGCAATTATTTTTTTTTTTTGAGTCTCTGATAATGACCATTCTTACAAGAGGAAGGTGGAATCTCAGTGTAGTTTTGCATTTCATTAATGGTCAGAGGAGTTGGGCATTTGTAATTCTTTTCTTTGCATTTCTTATTCATTTGAATTGCTCTTTTTGGATTGGGTCTTTTACTTTTGATAGCCTAATTTTTTTTTTGTTCTTTCATATATTATAGATACTAGTCCTCTGTCTGAGGAGTGACTGGCAATAACTTTTCCCAATCTGTAGGCTGTCTCTTCACTGTATTTGTTGTTCCTCGTGTGTTCAGAAAATTTTTAATTTGATGTAATCCCATTTGTCAATTCTTGGTGTTATTTCTTGTGCAGTTGGGGTTTTGTTGAGGAAGTCTTTGCCTATGCTTTTCTCTTTTAACAATTTTTTCTTCCAGAAGTCTCAGGGTTTCTTTTTTTATGAATAGGTCATTGATTCATTTTGATTTTATTTTAGTATAGAGTGAGAATGTGGATTAAGATTCATTCTTCTGCATGTAGATAACCAGTTTTCCCAGCACCATTTGTTATATGTTGTTCACCCTTTTATCAAACATTAGATGGCTGAAGTTGCTTGAGGTTGTTTCTTCATTCTCTATTCCATTGGTTGATATGTCTGTTCTTGTGCAAAAAGCATGCTATTTTCACTACTGTGAATTGGTAGTGTAGCTTGATATTTGGGATTATAATTCCTCCTGCCTTTCTCTTTTGCCAGGTATTGCTTTGGGTTCTCTGGGTCTCTTTTGGTTCCCTGTAAATTTCAGAATTACTCTTTTCTAGTTTTATGGAAAAAAAGCTGATCATACTTTGTGGGGGTTTGCATTCAGTATATACTTAGAAAGGATTTTCATTTATTTTTCATTTATTAATTTAATTCCTAGGTATTCAACTTTTTGTTTGGTGGGGTGGGCTACTGCAAATGCTTTCCTGCTTTCTTTTTCAGTGAGCTCATCCTTGGTGTACAGAAATGCTATTGATTTTGTGCATCTATTGGCATGCTGCCCCTTTGCTGAATTTGTTTGTTAGTTTTAAGAGTCTTCTGGTAGAGTTTTTTGATGCTCTATAGAAAGGATCATGCCATCTGCACATTAAAGTATTTTGGATTCTTCCTCTCTTATTCAAATCCCTTTTATTTTTTTCTCTTACCTAAATGCCCTGGCCAAAGTTTCAAGTACTGTATTGAACAGGATTTGGTGAGGCTAGACACCCTTGTCTTCTTCATGATTTTAGTGAAAATACTTTGGGTTTTTTTCCACTTAGTACAATGTTGGTGCTCAGTTTGTCATAAATGACTTTATTATTTTAAGGTAAAGTCCTTCTATACCAATTTAATCAATGTCTTTTTAAACTAATGAATGGATGTTAGATTTTTGCCAAAGACTTTATCTGCATCTACTGAGATGATCATGTGCTTTTTGTCCTTATTTCTGTTTAAGTAATATATTTCATTTATTGATTTATTTATGTTGAACCATCCTTGCATCTCAAGGATGAAATAAACTTGAGCATGTTAACTCATCTCTTTAATGATTTGTTTTATTCTGTTGGCAACTGTCTTGCTGAGGATAATGGCATCTATGTGAGAATGCTGGCATCTGTGTTCATTAATATATTTGTCTGTAGTTTTCTTTTTTTTTTTTTGATAAATAATTTTTCCAGTTTTGGTATCAGAGTAATGCAAGCTTCAAGAAATCAGTTTGGCAGAGTTCCTTCCCCTTAAATTTGGTGGAATATTGCCATTAATTCTTCCCTGAAATTCTTGTAAAATTCAACAATTCTGGGTCCTGGAATTTTCTTAGATGGTGGCATTTTATTACTGTCTCAATTTCATTGCCTGTTATTGAAATGTTTATGTCTTTTATATATTCTTTGTTAAGTTTTGGTAATTCATATGTGTCTATTCATCTTCTAGATTCTTTGATTTTTAGCATATAATTTTATTGAAAATTTATTTACAACCCTCTGTATTTCCTGGGATTTATTGTAACTTCCCCTTTTTAATTTCTAATTGCATCGATATGGATCTTTTCTTTCCTTCTTTTGGTGAGTTTTTCCATGGATTCATTTATCATTTTTAATCTTTTCAAAGAACCAACTCTTCTATTCATTTTTTGGATTGTTTTCTTAGTCTCATTGTTGCTAATTTTGGCTTTGATTTGTCATTGCTATCTACTAACTTTGAATTTGGATTGCTCATGCTTTTCTAGGATCTTGAGAGATATCATTAGGTTATATCGTGAGAATTATTCAGTTTTTCTAATGAGAACCTTCACAGCCTCATTCAAAATGCTGTTGGGTGGAATATTCTGTAGATATCTATTAAGTTCATATGAAGGGGTGGTTCAAATCTGATATTTCTTTGTTGACTTTTTTTGTCTACTTGTTCTATTTCTGATTGTGGGGTATTTAAGCCCCCACTGTATTAGTTTTTTCTTGTTGCTGAGACAAAATACCCGATCAAAGTTAGAGAAGGAAAACAGTTTCCTCACAGTTTGTAGAGGTTTTAGTTCAAAGTTGGTTAGCTCCAACATGAAGCAGCATAACAGAAAGGCATTGCAGAAGAGGAACAGTTCAAGGAGGACAGAAGGCAATGTAGTAGTGAAGGAGAAGGAGGAGCAAGTGGCAGGAAACAAGCATGATCCTTTTTCTGTACAATATATTTTATCCAGCGTGAATAGCACTCACAACCAAGGTAAGGCACTGTTAATCCTACCCAGAATTAGGCCAAACCAATCAGTGGACTAACTTAATAATCACACGCCCTTGACTCCAGCATCACACACTCTAGATCTGGTCATTCTGAAAAGTTCTACTTATGAACATATGAGGCTTTGGGTGGACATCTAGACATGAGGCATAACACCCACTATGATTGTATTGATGTTATGATCAGTAGCATTTGTTTTATGAAGTTGTGTGCATTAGCATTTGGTGGTTATATATTTACAATTGTTTTTCTTTCTGCTGAATTGTTTCCTGTTACCAGGATGTAGTGATCTGCTTTATGTCTTCTGATCATTTCTGACTTGATGTCCAATCTGCCAATTTTTGTCTTTTGACTGGGGAATCAAGATGATTTATATTGAGTTACTATGGAAAGGCATTGACTGATTCCCATCATTGCATTATTTTCCTGTTGTTGATTCTTTTGTTTTTCCCTTTTGGACAACTGTTTATCTTGCTTGATGTATCCATTCTTTTAGGTTCTTGAAGTTGCTGTCTCTCACTAGAATTTCTCAGGGCACTTTTGGTAATGCGGTTTGGTAGTCATGAATTTTTTAAAAGTGCTCCTTATTGTGGCAAGTTCTTATTTCTCCATCAATTGTGAAAGATGATTTTGCAAGATAGATTAATCTGAGCTGAAGGTAGTTTTCTTTTAGGGCTTATAAAACTTCACTCCAAGCTCTTCTGGCCTTTAATGTGTGTCTTGAGAAATCTGCTCTAATTTTGATAGGTTTGCTTTTATTAGTTATTCATTGCTTTTCTCTAACAGCTTGTGAATATATTGTACTTGTGTTTGATTTCTTGGATTTTAACTATGATTTCATGGTCTTTTCTGATCATGACTATTTGGAGTTCTATATGATTCTCATACCTAAACTTGGAGAACTTTGTTAAGATTTCAGTAAATAAATTTCAGATGTTTTTCTGCTTTCTTCTGATCTTTATTTAACTTTTTAATTCTTGGGTAGTTTTCTGTGAGTCAACTGGTAGGTGTTGGACCTCATTTCCATAGTTTCTTATTGTTTATAAGGTACTTATTATATTCTGTATCAAATTGATCTTCTAGTTGGTCACTTTTCTCACATTGGTCATTTCTGCTACCCTTATATTCAATATAATTTCTATAATCTGGATTTGTTTGATATCATTTCATGGCCTCTATTGTTTCCTAAAATGGTCATTCAAAACTTGTATCATCTTGGTTAGTTAGCCCAACCTTTATCTTGTGTCTTCTTTACATTCACTAATCATTATATAAATTCAGTTCCCTTATCTGGTTTTACCTTATCTTTGAGCTCACTAAACATCTAATAGACACTTTTTGTTGTCGTTGTTGTTTCTTCTCTTACCTCTTCATATATTTTAGCCATTTGGTTTTTTACTCCTTTCCCATCAGCATCCATGGGATCAGCTTTTGGAGAGTTAAGAATTTTTGGAAGCATCTTGTTGCCTTGTTTTCTCGTGTGTGTGTGTGTGTGTGTGTGTGTGTGTGTGTGTATGCGTGCGTGCACGTTTGTTCCTGAGCATGCATACTGTAGGGCTGAGGATCAATTAGAGTGGAAAAATTGTTGCTAGTATAGAGATCTCTTCAGCTAGTACATATATGCTTCACACTGATGTGATATGGGTTTGGTTGTGTTTTGGTATTTACTTACTTTTTCAAACTACTTATCAGAATAAGAGAATCAAACCAGGTCACTGTGTTACAAAGGAGGAAACCTGATTTAGTTATATCAGCATCTACAGAGCTAGCAATATATCAGTTGTATATATTAAAACTTGTTTTAACAATTTCCTCCTTTTTTTCAATGTCCCATAAAGAGAATTACTACTGACAAGATGTGGAGGGTAATGGAAGGATAGGAAAAAGAAGAAAGGGAAGAAAAAGGAATAATGAAAGAAAGAAGAGTGCTCAAATTGTTGATACTATTTTTATGACTAGACTGTACATCTGGCAGAGAGGCAGTCTGAGAGTATTTGTGTAATTGGAGGTTGAAGGAAGCTTTGGGAAAGACAAAACTTGTCAGTATGCTTACAGCAAGTTTATGTTTGAATCCTCTGTACACAGTTTGGTGAGCATTACCCTGACCTGACATGAAAGGTATGCTATATTTCTACTTGGATTGCTCTATATTTTTTAAAAAATTGATCCTCCTCAAACTGATCTGTATAATAAATGTGATAGCAATCAAAATTTCAGAACAGATTTTTAAGGAATTTGGCAAGGTGATTACAATATTTGTAATGAAAACATAAAGAGCCTAAAACTTCCTTAAAATATTGAAAAATAAGAACAAGTGTGGAGAAGTACACTGCCTAATGTTATCAGCAGATTTGAGAGAGAGCTAAATAATTGGGGCTGGGTGGCAATGGCAAAGCATAGCTGAAGACATTGGTGAGACAGATCAGGAAGTGGTGCGATAGACTGGGAAGAGATATGAGGGACCTTCTGTCATGATGGAAATGTTTTATGTTTTGATAGGTGTTTGGGTTGGTATATAAATCTGTCAAAACTGAACCAGCCATAAAATGAAATCTGTTCCCTTCACTGTGTCTAAATTATACCTTAATATGAAGTGTAAACTTCAACTTTCTAACGACATCTCATCTCAAAATATCCATTATTTTGCAATTTATTTTTTATTTGTAACTGAAGTTAACAAGGAGCATGCATGAGCATGATGGAAATGAAGGCATTGTCAAAATCTAATCACTTAGAACATGCTCAAGTATCATGAAATGATATAAACTAGCAGGCTGCAGACACAGATTTAAAAGCAATTATACAGTAGAACTATTAAGTTTCAGATATATCTGAGTGTCTATTCTATACCACTAGGCAATGCACACATTTATTGATCTGCCAGTGAGAAGTGACAATTTCTTGAGTAGTTTTTCCAAAGCATGATTTATTTAAATCTAGATTCATGTATATTATAAAACATAGAGTGAAAATTTTCCAGCATGGCCTATGCTTATAAACACTGAGATGTGATGCTATGTGGGGGCATTATTTGAATAAAAATCACTGAAACTTATTTTCAATTATTCTACTAATGGAAAGTTTTTCAGAAAGTACAATTCATGGTAGTACATGAGGGTAAATTGCAATGAAATACACTGGCAATGTCTGAAAGCTAAGAAAGCTTGTTTAATATAACCTTTTTCATTTTTAGGGTAAAAAATTAACTCCTTTTAAGAAATTCTTGTGAAATTTTACATTTTGAGTACTTTGCCAAAACACTATTTAGAGAGGGAACTAAAATATCTCAGAGTAATTCTCTGTCCAAATATATGGACATCACTGAACTGAAGGCTTAGAACTGAGAGTATCAAATTTCTTCTAGCTTGCAAATATCAAATTATGCTTATTGTAATTTAGTATTAGTCATCATTAATGAACTTTGTACTTAGCCCATACTTATGTCAATTTATGACCAACCCTATCATGTGTAGGGAAATGCTGTTTTCCAAGCACTTGAAGTTCTTCTCTGTAATTGAAGCTACGTCAACCTTACTGAGAATATGCTGAAACCTGGCCGTTGCAGAGGATGGAGGAGGCAATCATTAGAAGAAGCAATGCAATATTGGCCCAACAGTTCTCTGTTTTATGATTTGGGGGATGCACTGTATTGCTCATCTCCAATCACTGACCTTTAAAACTATGTTCATCCATCTATAAAATGGCCTTAACCTCATCAAGGAATTCTGCAGTGCAAAAATTGTCTGGTAAATATCAGATCATTTTCTTTGCCTTGTACACATATGTTTGCTGGCCCAGAAGCTCTTTTGCTACATAATAAGGATGGTCCCTATAAAAAGAAATTATAGTTAGCCAAATTCATGTCATAACATTGCAATTTTCCTGATTTTGGTGCAACACAAATAACATAAATTTTGAAATCTTCAAATAAGACAATTCAGTGGCTCCTGATATATTTAACACATAAATTAGATTTTTACATTGGATTGATGCCAAGATAATTTTTCATGATAGACTTTAAATACTTATAGATAAATATAATTTTTGGTACTGTAAATTAGTGAAAAAAATATACTTTCAACTTGTCACAGTTTTGGAAAACCAGGGTCTTCAACATCATTTTATGAGAAACAAATGAGTTAAAACTAGCCATGTTGTATCACATAGATCCTTTGTGTTCTTACTTTTTGACTTGTTTTGCTGGTATAGTTGATTGGCTCACCATATCCATTTCTACTTTTTTTTTGCCAACTATTTTAATTCAGTTTATTCCCATTCTCCTTCAAGTGGTTTGGGTGAGATTGACCCTACCCTGTCACCAGCCGTAAATCATGGATCCTGACTAGTTTAGGTTTATGAGAGTGAATCCTGTAGGTCATGAGCAGCTACCAGAAGAAATCTCTCTGAATATTTGTTGAAAGAATCTGAGACCAGTACTAGCTATGTCTGTTTTTTGACCTGGAGTTACCTATAAGCCCAACACTTGGAGTCTGAAGATGAAATTTTAGTCAGGATGAAAGACTACGTTGAAAAACGGAGGAAAACATACTGCCATTAAGCCCTGCTGCTGAGTTATGTTGTTGTTTTTAATTTTTGCATTAAAGATTTTTATTTAAATGACTTACTTTTAAAAAACAGCACACTTTTAATTTTAATGGACACAATGACCCATTTAAATATCTCTGGGCATATGATGTTATTGACTTTAAAGTTTTCCCTTACCTTTTTGCATCAAAATTTTCTTTGGAGAGTAATTGATTTTTTTTCAAATGTTAGTGATCTTTGGTATGTTCATATTTATAATGGTTTTTATCTAGAGTTAGTCTTCTTCACATGAACAAAAATTATTTTTTCCAATCTGCAGCAATGTCACAGAATGTGTTGTCTCCAGTTGGTGGATACAGAAATTTGTTGTACCTTGTGATTCTAGAGTTCACCTTTTTGTCAGTCCCTCGTCACAGGGATTGCCTTTTTCTTCTTACTACCTCTCTGTTATGGATAGATCTAAACCATCCCCACAGAGACTCATGTGCTCAGAGGTGGGGATGTTGGAAGATGATTTGATCATTTGGTGGGTGCTATAATCATCCTATTTGTACTATACTCACCAGAGAATTAATCCACTGATGAATCTATAGCCTAATGTGCTATTAGGAGGTGAAGTATGATCTGAATAAGCAACTCACTGGGGGTACGATATGAAAGGGTATATTACCCTCCCTGGATTCTTCCCTCACTCTCTGCTTCCTGGACACCATGATGTAAGAAGCTTTCCTCTGTGGCAGACACTTCTAAATTACCATTTCTGCACTTAAGCCTGCCAACCATGGACTGAAACTATGAAACTGTGAGCCAAACAAATCTCTTTTCCTTTAACTTGTGTGGGCTGGAAAATTTGTGGGGAATGGTGAATTGATAACTGGTGGTCAACTTGTAATACCAGCTGAACTGAATCAGTGTGGTGCTGAGCATGGATGGCCCACCTGAGGACTGTTGCTGAGATAAAATGAGAACTGGAGAGGAAGAGTTGAGCATTGTTGTTTGGTGCTGTTGCCTCCCCTGTTGCCATGAGTTCTTCTGGAGTAGTTTGTAGAGTTTGTTCCCTGATATGAACTTGGCTGTTCTCATCATCAGAGGAGCTTAGGACCTTGTCGTTGAGAGTGGCTGCAGTTCACTTTGGGGGAGCTCTAGTCTTTACTCTGAATGTTGCTTCCTGACTCCAGAGGGGAAAATGGTGAGCTGTTCAATCTCCAGGAGAAGCTTGTCATGCTGGCTTCCTGATGGGAACTCAGCTGTTCTCATCATTGGAGGAGCTCAGGACCTTATTGTCACTGAGGATGGCTATGGCACTTTTTGGGGGAGCCCTGGTCCTTATTTGGAGCATCACTTCTTCGCTTCAGTGCAGATCTCTCAGCCTGCTGGCACAGACTTTCTAGCTTCCTCCACTGACCTTTGGGCCTTCCCAGCACAGATCTGTGAAATAGACTTGCATGAGTCCTAGTCCTTGTTGTGGGTTCTAGGCTTCCAGCTGGGCTCATGGAAGGTATTGACATGAGCTCTAGGTTTTCAGCTGAATTCGTACATGTTATTGCCAAGGGGTCCAGGCCCTTGGCTGGATTTTCTAGATCTTTAATGTGTGGACAGATATCCTGTGCTGTCTTTGTATTTGACTCCTTGAGTGACCATTATAAATAACACTATAAATTATGTGACCTGCATTGTCTTGTTCTTACAAACCCCTGATGCAACATGGGGACACCCATAAAAAATTTACTAAGATAAATTTTGGTGTCAGGAGTCAGATCATTGCCATGACTACACTGGATCATGTTGTTTAGAAGACTTTGGAAGGTTTGAAGATGCCAGAGAGAGGGAGAAGTCCTAGAATGCTATAAGCCAAACTTGATGAGAGAGTGGTCAGATCTCAGAAGATCAGAATGTTGACAGAAATGCACATAGTAAAACCCACACTCAGCAGGTTTCAGTAGGGAACAAGGTTTCCACTGGCAGTTGGACTCAAGGCCGTGTGTGGCAGAAAATATATCTATATGCTGATGATGTCCTGAGATTTTTCAGGAGATTGAGGTCAAAGGTGGTGGGTCTTCTGGCTTCCTCTCTCCTCAAAGTCTGTGCCTTACTGTCTTCAGTTGTTTCTTTGATTTTTCTACAGAGAAAAACATACAGGAAATACGTTTCTCTCTTACGAGGGAATTTAGACTTGTACATATAGTTGGTGATACCATACGAGGCACATTGTCCAAATATTTAATTTTTAGCAAGAGAAAAAATTTCTATATCTGCACAATATGAATGATTTTAAGTGCTGAACTTGCTTTTAGGGTTACTACAAAAATTTATTAATGAAGAAAGTGTTTATAATGCCTTCGGAAAGAATAATTACAATGAAAGGCACATTTAGCAGGCCTGTAGAATGTGTTATAATTTCTTTTGGTTATAAAGTTCTTCACTGTACATAAAAAACCTAGCTTTGTCATGAATGGATAAGCCAGTTAGAAAAATTCTTGGTAGTCAGTTCTACATTATATTCAGTAATTAATTTTATAATAACTGGTTCACACATATAAAGTAGTCCATTTGCATAAAAAATTACTGCCTAAATGACAAATCAATTATTGCACACAAAGTCAATTATTATACACTTGTTTAAAACTGAATATCATAATTAAAATTTGAATAATTTGCTGTTTTTCCTATTGCAACACAGTACTGTAATTAGTATTCTAGCTCTGTGAGATTAAGTATCTCTATAAAGTCATTAAAATAAAAATCCCTAAATCTAATGCATAGTAAATGCATGATAATTGTAATGTTTCAAAAATGCTTCCCCCCTCCTTTGCTTTTTTTAAGTAGAACAGATCATCGAGCCACTATCCCCATCTTAACTCTCATGACAGTGTCTGCAGGACAATTGGTCAACACCATTTTTTTCTGAAACAGAATTAGGAGATAAACAACTGAGAATATAAACTTGGAGCTCAAGCTTTCTGCTAAAATAAATTTACCCATATTCTGTAAAAGCAATGGCAATTCTTAAACCAAACTTCGAAGAAGTTACTGAGCTTTCTAGTTAGACATTACTTCTTAGTGAAGGTAAGCATTTAGGTAGTGTATTTTAATTCCACAGAAATATTCTGAAGGAAAAACTCATACAATTGTGGCAGCGTTATGTGGTGTAGAGAGCGATGAGTCATGAAGAACTATCAAATATGCTCAAAGAGGCTCAAAGGCCCATAGACAACTCACAATTTTATCCAGAATCTGATGCTTTTGGATTACTCAAATACTACCCAGCTAATTCCTAACTTTCTAAGGATAACTTCCTTTCTCCAACAGTTGAATGAATTTGAAGTTACTTCTCTGCCCAACCCCCTAGTAACTCTTAACTCACTCACACACAGACCATGTTTATGTTTTTGCCAGGACCTTCTAGACACTAATGACCCAGGCTACCACCTCTGAATCCGTCTCCCGCCACCAGCTCACTCCCTGCACATCAGCCCTTGTGGCCTCCTTGTTCCTCTTCTGGCCTCTTGTTTGTCTCCCTACCTGGAAAGTTCTACTCAGTGTACAGGTCACTGCTTCACCTCCTTCAGACAGGCCTCTGCTCAAATGCCCCTTATCTGTAAGGTCTTCCCTATAACCATTCCAGAATTCTATGTGCTGCTATTTTTTCTCTTTCTGAACTATCACTTACTAGGTCGTTCATTTTATTTTTTCTGCCTTCATTTTCCAACAAGAATATAAATTTTACTAAGGCAGAAATGTTTTTGTTCAATGCTATATCTCTACTATGCAGAAAAGTGCTTGGAATTTTGTAGGAACTCAGTAATGTTTTGTTGAATGAACAAAATAACGAACATATTAATAACATATGCTGACCCAATGCCATCTTTCAGTATATCTGATTTGACCATTTTGATGGTCATAATGAGTCTATACCTTCCAGAAGGACCACCATTCCTCCTTTGTTCCTTCATTTATTTCACAAAATGTTACTTATTACTTACCATGTGTCAAGACTTTCATAAACATTGGAAATAGCAGTGAATAAAATAGCCAAATTTTTCCATGAAATACAGAGTTTAGTGGTGAAGACAGACATGAAAGAATGTGTAAGGTATTTCATGGTAGCAATGAGAGATATGAAGATAGTGAAGGGGCGGCACAGTGTCCCAGGAGACAACCCCAGGAGAGTTGGAGGGGGCAGCCCCTTTTGAGGAGAAAGACTGATTGGCCCTGACTGGAGTGTGGGATGGGCCTCCAGGGTGGGAGGGTGGTGCAATGAAAAGAAAGAGGCTGATGTGACAAGAATGAGGAAGGGTAGAGTGGTAGCCAATGAATCTGGAGAAATAGCCAGGGACAGAGTTGCGAAGGTCACTGGCAATATTTTCTGCATGCCAGGCAACTTCCATTTACAGAAAGGGTTCCTGGCTATTATGTGGAAAACAGAAAGCTGGTGCAACACAGAGATTTACAGGCTATCAGAGGGCTTTGCAAGGAGCTTCTCGGTAATATTTGAGAGCTGGGATAAAAGGCCCAGGTGAATTACCCAGGTAAATGTGACAAATGGCATGGTGATTAGGTCCTCCAGGCCTCATCATCACAGTCATTTAGGAAGTTCAAAAAAGAAGTACAGCGTTCAATATCTCCAGGATATACACCTCCTTATATTGGAAAAGAAAAAAAATCTACAGCAAAAAAGTATTTTTCAATCCTTCAACTGCAAAGAGAGAAAAATAAAACCAGCAGAAATAACACATGACGTTAACCACACAAGTCTATCCATTCCCCTGGGAAATGTGTGGCCGGCTCGGCCCCATTAGTCATTTATGATGACATAAATAAGACATTCATGGAGGAAGTCACCCTTAACCCCAAAGGAACAGTTACATGAATAACAGCATTGGTCACTGCAGAAATTCATTTTTTCTTCTTCCTTCCTAATGTACAGTTTTATTCTTTCTCTGTGGTATTTCATCTGTTACATGTAAGTGACTTGGTTTGTTTTTAATTTAAAAAATTTCAGCGATATTCTGCTTTAATTATGCTAATTATTTGAATTACAGTTAAACATCTGGTAATTTAAACTTGTCATTCGCCTACCAGTAGCATAATCCCTTTGACAGTGACCTGGAAAACTGGTGAGTAAACGAAATGCAAAAGTCTCATGACCCATCAGACTTTGACTACTGAAAAGGATAGTACTAGTTTATGTTTTTGTCCAAATTATGATTTAAAGCCTCCAACTTGCTGAAATTCCATGATGTGCCTTCTCTTCAAGTTGTCCTTATTATTTCTAGATGTCCTGTGTTCTCATATGACTGGCGAGTTTGCTTTGGTAAATAGGCTCTCTCTCTCTCAGTCCTATTTCCTGTGGATTGGGGGTGGGCAGCATAATAATTACAAGCTCAGGCTCTGAATTCAGACTGCCTGGATTTGAATTGTACTTTTCCCACTTACTGGCTGCAGGACATTGAGCAAGTTACTTCATCTGTGTATGCCTCAGCTCCCGGATCTGTAGAACAGCGGCAATACTACCTCTTTGCTTCATAGTAATTACTACCTCAGATTAGTATTATGGGGAATAAAGGAGATTCTGTAAAATATTTAGGATAGTTTCTGATATCAGATAAGTTGCTGCCAACTGTTATTAGTCATTCTTATGGCTCGGGGAGGGAGTTTGTTTTCAGCCTAATCACTGCTGTGCAGCCTAGATATCCTACTTACGGTTGTTTCCAAAGCTACCTTGTTTTGGTGATTAATTCTGGACAGAGGCAGAAGATTCTCTTTGAAACTCTTGGTCAGGCCTTGTGCCCTGAGCCCCACACAGAATTGGGATTCATCATCTTGTCAAGGCTCAGAACACGGCACATTGCTCTGTCAGCTTCTGAACCTCTTTCCTGTTTATGAGGGCTCAAAATCATACACTGCACTTACACAGGGAGCAAAGCTCATTCTATCCCTTCCTTCTCTTACTGGCTCCTACTTACAGGTAAGTCTGTTTCCCATCACTTAATCAACAAATACATCTCCTTTACATATTGTCATAGCATGTAAAAGGAATGGAGGAGAGAAGTTTTTCTATTCTATTAGTATCTCGATCTGGTTCAACCAGCCAACCTGGCTTTTATGTATGTTGGAGATTTATCTACCCAGTGGGGTCAAATTTGTATGTTCTACAGTGCCTGGTTTAGAAGGTATACTATTCCAATTAGTGAAGGAGGTATGTGGATTGAAAAGCACAGAGACCAGGTATGTATGGATCAAATTCAATAAAACTTTCTTTTCTACATAGGAATCTGAGGTGGGTGTGACTGTTGGCCAGCTTTTCTTCACTCTGTCATTCAGTGAGTGATTTAAACTCCTTTCTTTCTGAGGCTCAGGCCCTTTTTATCATTTAGATCTAGCATTCTAAGCAGAAAAGAAAGCTTTGCAAAGGTGTGCCTGCTTCCCTTAGTGTAAAGTGTATGTATCTTCTACTCACAGTACATTGTGAGCTTGTCACACTGTCACACCTCCTTGTAAGATTTGTCAAAGGCATTCCCTGGCCAAGATGTCCCCTCCTAGCTACACTATCCCATGCAAGGGAAGAACATCTTTCCGTGATCAGCTAGCCATCACTCATCTGAGAGGAAACAATATTCACATTTTATCAGAGTCCCCCGACTCAGGCAGCATCTTTTTTTACATTACTAATGCATTACACATATGCTTTCCTAATATTGGTGCCACTGTGCAAACAATGCTGTCACTTAGAGCCACATTCACCTTTTGTAAACAAATGATTCAATTAATAAACCTCACCAGGGAATAGTACTTTTGACTTAAAGGTTGCCTTTCTAAGATTGCTTTATAAGCCGTCTTCACATTCCTGGAGCGTATGACCTACGTGCATTTCAGGATTTGCTAATGAACTCCTCAGCTGCTGAGTTGAGTAAATATAAAAGGCCATTTCTCCTTGCTCTTTTCACACCTTTTAATTGGAAGAAGTATGTTTTGGTTCAATTCATACCACTTTTATGTTCTGGAAACTTGTGTGCATACAAATTTGGTTGAAATTCTAGAGGCAGTAAGGGTCATATATTCTAACGTGGGCAGCAGTGTTGCTTTAATTCTACAGGACAAGAATTAATAGATCATGAGTGACATGATGGATTGGTTTGAGAATTACATTCCATCCTAAGTGAGTTTTAACTCCCATAATGTGTCTGTCCATGATTCTAAAGCAATTATTCTCCAAGTAGAATGCACAAGGCGGTCCAAGGGGGTTAAGAAAGATTGTATTAGTCAGGACTCTTTCCGGTTGCAAGTGATAGAAACACTTCTCAAAAGGGATTAGGCAAAAAAAAAAAATGTTCATACTCATTTCTGTCAAAAGTCTAGGATTGGATGGATTTCAGGGAATGCCGGTCCATTGGTGGCTATCTCAACAGAAAACACAAAACGGAATGCCAGCACACATTCATATTAGAATAATCAGATCAATTCATATACCCAGAGACTAGTATGAAGGTATGAGACTAGTGAGTGCAAATGAGCTAGTAGAGCTGTTATTCCCATAAGCGTAATGATATGAGAGGAGGAAGAAGTTGGCAGGACCTGGAAGGAACCCTGACAGTCAGCCTGAGTCAGCCCTGCAGAGGGACCCAGACAGTCACTGCATTCTGCTGGGACTCCCCAGTGCCCAATTCCAGCTGGAAGCCAGACAGGCTTTACATGAGTCTTCACAGGCCAGAGGCCTGGATTAAGAGCCTTTGAGAAAGTTGAGGGTGGCTCTAAAAAGACAAATAGAGGCTGTACCCACAACTAGCTGAGTACCCTCAGGACTGGATCTCCATCTATAGTGTCCTCTTTACTGTACTCTCTATTACCATTACTATCAGACAAGCATTCTCCTCATGGTGGAAAGAAGACCACCAGCCACTCCATGACTCATTCCCAACAGAAGAGCCATCTCGGAGAGGGTTCTTCTTTCCAGGAGTTAAACAGAAGTCCCCAGTTGGCCCACAGGTCCCTCCTGAGCCAGTCACTTTAAGGGGGCAAATAAAAGCTGAGAAGCCAGCTTTCTGTTATGTTCCAAACTCTGGAGCTGAGATAGAATCAGCAAATGACATGAGCTAGGGAAGGCTGAGTCCCCAAAGAAAAGGTAGGGTGCTATTATCAGAAAGGAAGGAAGGAAGGAAGGAAGGAAGGAAGGAAGAAAAAGAAAGAAAGAAAGAAAGAAAGAAAGAAAGAAAGAAAGAAAGAAAGAAAGAGAGAGAGAGAGAGAGAGAAAGAAGAAAGGAAAGAAAGAAAAGACACTGATGCTAGACAGGTAGATCTACTGAACAGATACTACTTCAGGGGCAGTAATTGGAAGAAATGTGAGAGCAAATCTACAAATCCATCAGGCCCGTGTATTTCTTTTGCCAAGATCCGTTCTGAGAAATGGCACTCTGTTTTTTCCTGCTTGGGACAAATCCACCTGAGAATCTGAAGACCTACTGTTTCCTCATTCTTTCTGAAATTCTAATTCCTCCCACTCAGTTCCTATGTAATTATGCCTTACGTGGATGGGAAACATTCTCCTCTAAGAAGCAGATGCATGATGAGAGGCGATTCTTTCAGAATTCTTAGCTTGGGGTACTTGGGATTCTAGGTAGCTTAACTATGAATTCCATGGTCTTTATGAACATTTTACTTAATTATATAGGGAGCACATTATTTGAAATTTTCTAAACAAGAGAGTCTAAAGCTGTTCTTAGATTCTTAGATGGGGGTGGCCCCAAATAGTTAATGGCTTCTGATGGGAATATCCTTCCAGGAACAAATGCTCTTTCCAATGACTCATAGCTGCTTTGGAGAGTAGTTACAAGAATGATTCATCAAACACTGAGTTGGAGGGAATCCATACCATTACTTCTTTAGGTTGTTTTGTTTTATTTTGCTTTTTAGGTATTTGTTTTTGTTTTTATTGCAAATAGACAGGTCTATTGGAAAGAAAACCATGATCTATAAAAACAAGAAAATATTTAATTAAAAATATCGATATAAGTACATCAAATGATAATGATGACCCTGAAAGCTATCATGTTCACAGCAATTATACAATGAAAAAAATTCTCATACTTGTCTTAAAGGTAGTGCAATTCTTTAAAAACATTTTTTCTTTTTCATATTAATTTCCAGTCTCTATAAAAGATAGTCACTATGTACTGTTGCTTATGGTCACACTAAAATTTGCATTTTATTATAGCCTTATCATTCTATGAGCTTACAATCTGTTAAGTGAGATTATCCAGTTAACTAACTAAAAGGTTAAGAAGATGTGGTTATGCACAGGTGCTCAGCGTTATGCTCACGAGTGTTGTTTTACGGGAATAGAACAAGGGTTTAAAACCCAATGCAAGTGTAGAGACACAGAGAAATAAGCCTGGATTCCTAGACAGTGTTGCACTCTGTGGGTGTGGAGTTGGAAACTCCTGAGGAGGCAGCCAACCAGGTAAGTCCTGGGTGTGGGACCGGGGTGAGGGAGGAATGCTAACCAGACAAGCGAGGGCATTTCCTCCCATAAATGTTAGGAGGTACTTTATTTCCCGAGGGCTTCCATAACAAAACACTATAAACTTAGTTGTTTAAACAAGAGAAATTTATATTCTCACTGTTCTAGAGGCTAAAAGTGTATTTTCAGGTAAGTATGTATCCCTCTGAGTCGAAATGTCTCCTTTACATAAAAACATTACTCATGTTAGAGTAAGAGCCCATGCTACTCCAGCAAAATTCCATCCTAACTCAACTAGCTGCTTCCAAACAAATTCATATTCTGTGGTAGTGACTTTACCATGTGAATTTTCAGAGAAGACCATTCAACCCATAGCAAGGCATTGTCCTTCAACAACCCAAGCTTAGATGCATAACGCAACTAATAAAATTAGCAAATCAGATCAGATTAAATGGGTTTGGGAGGGCAGAGGTAACCAGGCAACTACAAAAATTAAGAAGGATTGGACATTAATTGACCTAAAAGGACAGAAAATTGTACAGATGTATTAATAGTTTGTGGGATGGTTTAAAAACGCAGGATCTTGGTGTTTTGCTGATGTGACACCAACATTTTGAGGTCTTCTTTCATGATTTTGTTCTGTGGAGTTATGCTTTTGAAGCCAAGGGGAAGGAAAATGACTTTCTAAACCTCTCTTCTTCTTTGTCTACTAAATGTCTTTGGATTAACATCAGAATTTGCCACAGTTCCAAAAACACTAATCTGAAAGCTAATCCTCTCTCATACTTCAACTGCAAAAGAATTAAATAAATAATATAAACATCTTCTCTCTCTTCTTTTCAGAAAATCAGCTTACTAGAAGTATTAGCTAGTCCTATAACCAGAAAAATACATTTAATATTGCTTAAAACAGTTTTCCAAACTTATTTCATCACGTTAAACATTTGTTTTACTAACTTCCATTGACCATCCTGTAGTGCTAATGCTGTGTGAAACATATTTTAGGAAGAAAAAAAGGCAGAAACTAATCTAGAGCCAAATTTTTTTTTTT